>JAOEHY010007846.1:13217-45634 GCA_025447955.1 Psilopsiagon aurifrons
CCTCCCCTCAGCAGAGCAGTGCGGGCGCTCTCTGCACCCCGAGCTCCGCACCGCACCGTCCCCTCTCATCGGCTCTGTCTGGGTGCCCGCACTGACCACCGCCGGGACAGCCCGGGCAGAGCGGAGCTCCCAGACCAAGCCCAGGGCGTACGGCGAGTGCTCACCATCCCCACTGCACAAGGCTGTTGTCAGGTTGAAAGTATTTATGTTCTCAGGCATTCATGTGAGGGTAATAATAATATATGAAGTAAGAGAAGTAAGGAGCGTATACATGGACATGGACCTGCTGGAGTGAGTCCAGAGGAAGGCTATGAAGATGATCGGAAGGCTGAAGCACCTCTCCAGACAGGCCAAGAGAGTTGGGTTGCTCAGCCTGGAGAAGAGAAGGCTCAGAGAAGACCTTAGAAAAGCTTTAAAGTATCTAAAGGGGCCTACAAGAAATCTGGAAAGGGACGTTTTTTAAGGGTCTGTAGGTATAGGACAGGGGGTAATGTTTTTAAACTGAAACGGGGGGGGATATTAGACATAAGGAAGAAATTCTTCGCTATGAGGGTATTGAGACATTGTCACAGGCTGTCCAGAGAAGTTATAGATCCCCCTGGAAATGTTCAAGGCCTGATGGGTGGGGCCTTGAGTAACCTTGCCAAGTGGAAGGTATCCCTGGCCATGGCAGGGGGATTGGAACTGTAATCTTTGAGGTCCCTTCCAGCCCAAACCAGTCTGTGATTCCATGAACACATCTTCTCAGATTTTTCATTATAAAAAGGTCTTATATTTTCCACTACATTTTTAATTATCTTGGTTTTTATTATTTATGTTTACCTTTAATGCCAGGTCTGGATTTTGCAACAGCTCATTTTCAAATGAGCCTGAAATTACTTCATAACATAATTACTGGTGTAATATGAATTCAGTATCTCCCTTAACTCCAGGGAGATACTGAATTTCAGGTAAAAAACATGCTTTTTTGAAAAATGTATTATTTTTTTTTTATTATTATTTTTCTTTTTTCTTTTTTTTTTTTTTTTTTTTGCTTTTGGAAAGCAGAAATCCTCTCTGCTTATTAAGGGACCGTGTAGAAACACTTTAATAGTGCACTTGTTCCAGTGATGGATTATGCTGCAACACCAGGGCATTATCAGTTTCATTGCATTCAGATAATGAATTAGTACTCTAAGTCACTGAAGCTTAAGTTCAGATTTTCCTTTATGAAAATGGAGGTGTTATATATTGCTCAAAAATATGGTAATAGGAAGGTTATGCTAGTTGCAATTGAACCTATGGGAGGAAGAAAACCCCTTGTGCAGTGCTCATATTTTCTGATGTATGTTTAAAGCAAGTTGCTATTTTTAGCAAGCCTCTGCAAGCTGCCAGTTTCTTTGAAGAAATAATAATCATATAACAGAGCCAAGTCAGGCAAGAAAACAAGTTATAGCTCATAGCTGGCATTGTCCATATATTTTACAGCAAATTAAGGAGTTAGAATGAAGGACTATTGCATGTCCATATATGAAAAGAAACTGTTGTATTTACACACAGTCAGTTCACATTCAGTACACTCAGACTGTGTGTTTAACAGAAAACAGTGGGCAAGGAGTGAAAGCAACTGCTATAACTGTTTTTAAGGTTGCCCATGCTGAATGGCTGCCTTTCACCAGAGGGGTAGATGCCTTTTACTTGTCTGATGTGCTGGGATGTGATGACCCCAGAGGCATCAACTTATCCTGCCACAGGCTTTTTGCCTGTGCCAGCAAACCTCCCCTTTGCATTGTTCACTTCCTGTAGTGGAGACTTTCCGTTTCAGAGCCCTTCATCTCCAGGCAGACTTCAGCATCTAAGTTTTCTGCTGGGTTCATTTGCACTAAATACTAAAATACACCATCCATTATATAGCAGAAGGGTCAGTGGGACAATAGAACTAGCTTCCTGAAGAGTTAGCGCATCAAGAAGAGCAAGGAGACAGATAGCTGTCTAAAGGGTTGTTTTAATGGCAAAGAAACATTATGAGTAGGCAGGAAATTGTTGTCTCATCTTGAAATGACCTGTACTGGACTACATGCTGATATCATACTGCTGAGGAATAACTTGAGGAATCGCATAAGAGCTACACTTAACCCTGTTTTCTCAAAAAGATAAAAATACACTTCTGTAAGATTCAAGTGTGGCCCACTTTTGCCAAGCTGCAGGTGATTTTGAAATCACACCTTTGCCAAGTTTGAGGAAACAGTAAATGTATTTCTTTTGTTTGGAAGACCTAGAACAGAAGATGCTGGGACCATGCTCATTTTGTGCAATGTCAGCCTCATCAGTGGCTGCTGCATGGGTTTTTTACCAGTGGCAAGAGAGGAGAATAATTTCATCATTAGCCCTCATAACTGGTCAGTGGTATGTCAGGAGAATATGAAGCAGCAGTGGATTCAGATTCCAGTTTAACCGGTGCTTATCGTTGGAGGCAAATTCTGAATCTTCAGCCAGCTGGGGTCTATGTTATTGGTTAAAAGATGCAGCACAGTGCATCTCTACAGACAGCCTAAGTGTAGGCAAAGAAATGTACTCTACCATGGTCAACACACAGTCCCTCAAGTAAACCAGTACTGTGATTCTGCTTTAGCAATAGACAGCTAGTGTGCCTTGATTCCTGGGCATTAGATGTAAGCTGATGGAAGCAGTAGCTTTCTTTCTGGCTGAATTAAGAAGAAATAAAGTATTTTTCCCCTTATGGAGTCTAAACTGAAGAATGCTACTGCAGCCACAAAGTATCTCAGAAAGAAGGAAGAGTATCTTCAAGCACCAACTGCAAAGGCAAAGCGTAGGAAATGGGTGGATGAAGCTATTGGCAAGGAAGCAAAGGGGTCAGCAAGTAACAATGGGCAAAGCACTAAGAGATGACCAAAAGGGGATGGCAAGAGAGAGCTCTTCCAGGTGCTGGCTGCAGAGGCTGGCTCAAACATGAGGATCAAGGAAGCCACCCTTGCTTAGTTGTGCCATACTTAGGGGAAAGGGTATTTTTTGTTAAATAATATACTTTCTCGAGGAATACCTGTCTGCTATTACCTTCTCAAGAGACTCAGGTGGGAGATGCATACTGAATAAACAACAAGTTAATAAGCTACAGAATCATAAAGTTTGGTAAAGTTTGTGCCATTTAGTAACCCTTTTGTGTTTTCTAGACACAGCTAGATATGCTTCATGCCACAGCTTCTGAAACCACCTAAGCACTGGCTGCCATGATAATAGGCACTCTTAGACTGTTATGCAGCTTGACAAAGCGTCATGGTGTCAGATTTTACTTTGTATGAAACTGACATCCTTCTATTAAAATTAATGGAGCTGCACAGCTTTGTGCCAGTCGGAGACATAGCCCATTAGTCTTAGTTTCTAAACAGAAAGAATAGTGCCCTGGTATAATAAATGTCAGCCATAGGCCTTTTACTTATTTCTTCCTAGTATTTTAGAATAATATGGAAAGGGAACAGTTTTTTGTAGAATAACCAACATTGTTTCTGTATTCTAGTATTAAACATTAAGATGGTACTGGACAATGTAATTTTCTCTACAGTAATCAAAACATGTCTGAGTTTTAAAAAAGAAAAAAAACATTAAAAAAGACATGTAAATCCAATCATACAATGAAATTCCTCAATTTGCCATGATAGATATATCTGTAAATTTAACATACGTGCAGAGATCCTTTTTATGAGTGCAAGTAGCTAATCCATGAAACCACAGGGACTCTTTCTCAGTGAGTTTCTTACTGAAGATTTCTATTTTCAAAACCATGTTTTTTCAGACTATGTTGTTATCTCCATAATGATACTGACATATCGCAAAGAGAATTTGCTTGGTATTGCACCAAAGAGAAATATGGTCCAGAAAAATTAGCACTATTTTTTAGTGTGTTGCTCAGCAACACAATACTTGCCTACTGACCATATCCAAATCCTTCTTTTTAAAAACTTGCTATGTGTGTCATGCATGTTTTCCTCCTATATCAAGAAACAAGTTCTGAAACAGAAAAAAGATGTACAAACCATGAGCATTACTTGTGGGCCCTATGAACAGTATTGTAAAATACTGAAAAAATCTGCAAACTTCATATTTCATGGATTTGTGTGTGGAAAGTTTAGCTAGTAAAGAATTAAGCTAAAATACTAGATACAAGGCAATTTTGTTCGCCAAGATTCGAAACTATATTGGATATGGAAGCATACATGTTATAGGTCTTTCTACCCTACTAGTTCACTATTATTTTCCTATATACATTTCAGGTTGGTTTATTAAACTGTTGATCTCTGCCTAACAACTTTCTACTTTATTTCACAGTCATCTAATAATCTATATCATACCTATATTTCAACCTGGCAGGGTCTTATAATTTAAAACCAAGACCCCTTTGAAATGCCAGTACACTGTTCTTTTTATCCAGATCAGTGAAAGAGTCTAATTAAGTTGGCAGCATACTTGCGTCCTCGATTGCAACATCTGCTCTGCTGTGGAATGATCCAGCACAGCCATCTGTCTTTCACCGTGCAAAGCAAGTGACTGAGGGTAGATTTAATATTTTCCAACAGCAAAGAATAGAAATGAATATGATATCAAATTTAAAGCTGTGTTTCTGAGACCATCAAGACTAGCTACTGGAGTTATGCACAGACCAGCGTATTGGACTGGGGAGAGATGGTTTGTGCCAAAACATTATTAGAGAAGGACAAGTAGCAAATGCACTCAATTGGAGCTCACAGGGATTATTGCCATTTTTATCTCAACTAACTAATCAACATCAATCCCAATATTATGCCTGAGGCATTCCTTTTTGAGGGTCTCTCGAGCAAAATATAATCTCAGTATCCTAAATGTCATCTTTACAGTGAAATTCGCTAACAGCTCAACATCAGTGAAAACAGCTGGAAAAAAAAGTTCTTTCTCCCATCATGACAGCCATGCCAACAAACCCCTCAGCATATATCTAATTATGCTGACAGAAGAGTACTTCTGTCAACTTAAATAACCTTGTTCTGAGAGACAGCTTTTCCTTGACCAATTGAGGGTGTTTCTCCTGTGGCTGCCAATGTTGCATTACCCAGCAGAGCTAAATGTTCAATGGGAAGGACATGCCTGAGACATAAGCCTGGGCCATACATAGCTGTGTCCTTCTAAGAAGAAGCTTCCTTTTGGCTCCCTTGTTTCCAGGATGAGTGGTCAGGCATAGCAGAGTCAGTGCCTGCAGTTTAATAGTCCATGTCAGAATGAAAAAGTGTGCTTAGCCCTTCTTTTAGAAGCCCAGAACCTTGTTTTCAGGGGCTATCAAGGTCTAATGTTTCCAGTGAGAAAGTGGTGTTTGCAGTCCGGCTGGAATATTTCCATTGTAAAATTACTGGGGCAAAATACCTCTCTGACTGAAGTGAAAACTTTTGCAATCTCTAAGGTTAACTTTCATGTGGATTCCATTCATTTCACTGATAAAAAATGTTGAGTGTTCGAAGAGCAGCAGTATCACAGACAGGCATTCTGCAGTCATTTCATGACTAGCAGGTCCAGTCTGACGCTGGATAGCATACAAAAAAAACACATTAGCCATATGGAAACTGCATCTCATTCTTCTTGTCCACTAGAGGTGAACAGTGGCTTTAGCAATAGTGCCTAGCATTAATAATGGTGTCTTCTTACTACATACGACTGGTGTTGACACTGTGCTATGATGCCAAAACAAGACATAAAGTCGGATTTAAGGTGAGGGACAGCAATCCAGCATTGCTCACTGGTGTATCAGTACACACCATAAGGTACTGGTATGGAAGGACAGCCTATGGTATGTTTAGTTCATAGATTCAATATTGCAGCAAGTTCCACAGGAATATAGGTCCTGTATCCTCCTTTGATCTTTCTACTTTCATGTTGGGGTAGAGGAAAATTTTGTATAGACAAAATATTAGTTGTCTATATTAATTGTAGTTGTCTTTTCCATGCATCACATTTTCTCTCCTCTTTTCCCATATCTGTATTTTACTGTTTCATGTTGTGAGATTTCTTTGGTTTTGTTGTGGCTGCTGGAGGTTTTCTTTGTCTTTTTAAGAGCACTAGCAGCTTTCCTCAGTGGCTGCAGGGGAAGCAGCAGGAGAAGATGAGGGCAGCAGCCTGCTATGGTGTGTTCAACGAAAGCTACTGGGTTTCACCCACTTTCAAAACAGCAGTTTTAGCAGCCAGGTGTTACTGCCCAGGCTGAAGAGAGACATTAGCTGGCATATTCCTAACCACATTATAGATATCATCCAAAGCCCATTTAAGTCAGGTCCTACTAACTTCACTGGTCTTTAGGGCACATGGCAAGGTGCCCTAAGTAGCGCCCAACAGCATACATATGCCCCCTTTGTACTCAGCCTCACCTTTCCCTTCCCTTTCCCAAAATAAAGGAGACTCTTCAGGCTTTGCTGCTTGTTGAAGTGCTGGGTTAACATTCTGCAGTAATTTGTTTGGCCTGAAAGGCAGCTACAGTAAATGTGTTAGTGGGAACACACTTCTTTTATTCCCTCCCTCCCTAATGCCTCTATAAAGCTCTGGTTTGCACAGACTTTAATTAGAAAAGGGGAATTTTGCATGCTTTCCAGCTGGGTTTTCTTGGATTTAATTGTCATTTTAGCTTTTATTTTTATTGAATTTGTAGCAAAACAAATTGGTATAATCCTCCAAGCCAAAATAGATATAATCCTCTAAGCCAGCAGGGAATGTACTAATAGAAGGAAAGTTAGGATAAAAATAATCCACTTCATCCTGCAAATATCTTCATCATTAAACAGAAGCTACCTGCTGTCTTGTAGACTAATATCCCTTATTTCCACAGCACTATATTGATTTCCTGAGTTTCAGAGTTTTCTTAAATGTATTGAATGACACGTTTTATTCACTTTTTTTATTTATATTTTAAAAAGCTAACAACACTGGTTTCAGTCCAGACTCCAGGATCACTGCTGGCAGCCACACTCTTCAGGAAGAACTGGGCTTTGTTGTTTTCTTCGTTCTCAGATATTAAAAGTCCAGTTTCTCCCAGATGATCACTGGTCTTGAACACAAAGCTACATCTGTGGAGGAGGGTGATGTCTGCATCAGTGGCCCATCTGGCAGGAATGAATGGCCTTCATTAAGGAACATCATCTGACAGGTGACATGCCAAAGCCATGACACATAGATTATTTGTGTCCAATGTCAATTCTCCACACTGCCAGTCCAAATACGTGCCCTCTTCAGGATGGGTGTGATGCACATAGACACTTGGCATATGGCAACAAAGATTCTGCATTCCCAAGGAAGGAAAGGGGAAAATGTATATGTCAGCCATGGTGGAGGTTAATCAAGACAATTGGGAGAAGTCATTGTAGCACTGACAAAAGGGAAGTAAATCTATTTTTCTAGTGAGCATAAGAGACATGGCTTTAGGCACAGTGGGTAAGATCTTGCTTACCAAAATTTCACCGTGCAGAGAGGCTTAGGCAGAACTTAGACATCTAAGCCCCAGGTAGCTTTCCAAACTGCCCAAAATGCACAACTTTAACCACTGTGTTTGTCATGGGTGTACACACATACAGAGTCATCCATCTATCTATCTTGCAGCCTGGAGTTCCTGATGGCCCAAATTCATGTGAAGAATGTCCACTGTCTCAGCAGACCAAAGACTGTAGACTGATCTTGGTGTGTTGTTTTGGTTAAAAACGACATTGGTCGTAGTATTATATGCCTGGGCAAATCCTGCATTTACTAGGGTATTATGGAAGAGATCACTGCTTACACAAATTTATTCTCAGGTTGTCACTTAATCCCCTTTCACCTGTTCTGAATTCAGAGGACCCAGGGGTCACAGATGGTAATCTGGGCATATATACGTATTTACATATAGATATAAAGGGCTTCAGTGTAATTGGTATTGGTTAGAACATGGACATCATAAGTCAAGGAGTTCAGCTCATTGTTAAAGCTTGAAAGACATGATATTGGAAATGGTGAATGATGAATAGCTTCTGGCCTGTGGCCAGGGCTAGAACAGTTCAGGGGTTCTGTACTTTTGGGGATAGGACAATGATGATGCCCAGAAAAAAGGTGAAAATGTAATACTGATGGTAGACGCTGTATGGCCTGCAGGCCTACTACAAGAGCTGCTGTCAGCAATGTAAACAATGCATTCAGCCTTAGAAAGAGATTGGAGTTAAGGCAGTAGTCGCAGGAGTCAAAATTAGGTTTTAAGATACCATGAACTGATGACATAAGTTTGTTAAACAATCAACAAAAGCTTAGTATGGTTGGAATTTAGGCCAGTATACAGGATAAAAGGATCTGAAGAGCAATTTCCCTTGTGACTCCTCAAATTTTGGCAAATTAACATATGGACAATTGTTGAGCTTGAGTCTGTTAGGTAAAACCAAGCAGTAATGTGACAAGATTAGAAAATGGGGAAGCAGGGTTAAAAAACATGGCACTTAGCCAGATCAGCGTCTATAGCTGAAGGCTGTGTTTAAGTTGTCTTGGAAACAATACTTTCTTTCTGCCCTACAAAATAACTTGGATATGGGCAGACACAGAGTTTCCTGTCTCTGTGACGAGCAACTCTGTAGTCACATGGATGAAAATGTGATGTAGAGTACAGAAACCCCAACATCTCATATGAGCTTCAGGTAATATATTGAAGAGCAGAATGGGGAGAAGAAAGGTGAAGTACAGGAAGCAGAAACCTTCTGAATCTCATCAGTTCATTGACGCATGGATGTTTGAGCGCAGTTCTGTGTTGTACTCATATTCAAAAATGTGGAGTGAAGCCAGTGGGCATGTCCCCAGTGTAATTGCTTGCACAAGGTGGTCATGTTATTTTGGAAAAATTATTCTTTCTCCTGTGATGGAAAGGGGACAGAAGCTTTGAAAGAGAAGCTACATAAACCTTACTGCACATCTTGCTCAGATGTATTGTTCTAGCTAATGTTAGATGGCTGCAATTGACAGCATGTCCTTGCTGTACATGAGCTAAATAATATGTGGGAATGCAGAGGATGAAAAGAGAAAAACTTGTGTTAAATCACATTAATGATGAGAAGATTTTTAGATGATACTTAGGTTAGGTTCCCTAAAAGAGGCAGCCTTTCCAAAGAGAATACATGAAAACTTCCTATTCATCCGCTTTGGTAACAGCTGAGTCTTGAAACCCATCAAATTTCTGTTTGTTTCTTCATATTACACCACTTCAAAAATCCTTCCTTTCTTGTTCTGCCTGTATAATGAACACCAAAGCTTTCATTTCCATACTTCTTGGAAGTAAAGATATATCTATAATCAATCCCTTAAGACCAAACCAGGAATGGATTTGGGGATCCTGCTGTAAGTATGCTGTTGGTTAATGCCTAAGAGAGCTCTTTGACTTTCATCTGAAGGAGAACCGGTTCAAGAACGTAAATGAAGTTGTGGTAGCTTTGTGCTGCTCTTATTATCTAGCCTAGATGCTTGTTTCCCAGGTGACTAAGAAGATAAATCATTGCTCACATGGCCTAATGACAGCTGGGAGGCAGGCCGAGAGTCTGTATGGATTAGAAAAACAAGATTTCAGTTTTCATCTTTCTCACCTAATTTCTGGGACAAATGATTGCTGCTTAGCTAATGTGGAGAATATTCAAGAAAAAGCTGCTAAGTTTTCTCACTCTGGACTGACATACAGTTTTTAAAAGCCAAAAAATTGTCTCTGTGGACTGAAGACTACATGGATGGCACTGGTTGAAGTGCATGGTACCCTTGGGGTGCTG
Source organism: Psilopsiagon aurifrons (assembly GCA_025447955.1). Classification (NCBI taxonomy): domain Eukaryota; kingdom Metazoa; phylum Chordata; class Aves; order Psittaciformes; family Psittacidae; genus Psilopsiagon; species Psilopsiagon aurifrons. The sequence goes on from JAOEHY010007846.1 coordinate 22,991, forward strand.
AAAGAATATGTATGGTACCACAAGGGACTGCTTCTTTACGTATTTTATCTTTCAAATGAAAATTATCACTGCACACTGCAGAAGCAATACACAACAGAAACCTCTTCTATGTAGAACAGTTTCAGGTGAATATATTCCTTCCCTCGAGATGCTTTGCATTTTCTCTTTGCTTGCTAACTTTATGCCTTTGAAGCAAAAGCTGTATTTTGTTCTGTACATATAAAATGGGAGACAATATTGCTTATTAAATAGAGAGTCAGAGTAAGTCTCTCTGGAGGATAAGGGATCCTCCTCCCCAGTTGTACAGGGTGTATGTCCTTTCCATAGCAGACTCTGCATGCTAATGCATATGGATGGTAAGAAGTGCTGCTGATCTGGCTGTTGTTGCAGTGATAAACTGTACATGCACATGATTCACCTATAGCTGGTTTGTGGAAGTGCATGTGCTCCTTGAGGAAGCCAAGAGGCACAAGCTGTATACCCTACACACACCAACATCTCTCTGCTACCTAAGACAAAAATGCTTTGTAGACAGGCTGTAGTGCCTTATTGTACTGGTGATTTTAAACTGTGGCATACCACCTCAGCTACTGCATGGTGGGAAGCCAAATAAATCATTATACAATTAATGCAAGTCTGACACTCATGGGAGAAACTGTAATTAATTGTGACTAATGCAACTGTTACACTACAGAGGAGAAATTAGGTTTGTTTTGCCACTTATTGTAAAGAATTACCAGAAGGCAGCTTATTACCATACTAACTACTGCTGCCATTTAGTCATCAAATCACAAACTGTCTGTAGTATGGTTTAGACATTTTTCACCTTAATGTACCAATCTCACTATGGAGATGCCAATTACTATTTTGAAACTATTTAAATTAAATTCCTCAAAACTCCACAAATGACATGGTCATTGAGAACTCAGTCCAACATCGTTCTCTCAAGATGACAGAATAATTTAATGATATTTTCTGTGATTAGGAAAACTGACCAGAGTTATTAACCATTTTATAACAGGGACACATTAAGGTATGGGTACATTTCCTGTGCATAAGCAGGTATTACCTACACCCCAGCTTTCCTGGACTTCCTGTTACATGGATACTTAGGTGAAGACAGATATTTAAGCACATACCTACTGCTGTTTACTTAGATGTATTACTTTAGCCAACCTTCAAATGAAGCTCATTTGTATATACACTAATGATAACACGGCTGAAGATGATAGTAACTTATGAGAAATAGTACATGTCTAATAAGTGATAAGTAAAATGTGAGGTCAACCCACCAGCTTTCCAAGACACATGAGGGGAAAATAAGAGAGAGAGGAAACTGAGGAGGCTACTGCATGCCAATATGCACAGGTGGAGGTGACAACTATGAAGCATTGCTGTGTGAATTATAGTTTGCCTGATCCCTCAGGGTCGAAGGACTTACAATACTATTTTGAGTTTGTGTAACATCCTATCTACCTCTCAGGAATATTAAGGAGTCAGGAAGGGGCGATACATTTGTCTCTCCTTTCTCAAGTTTATGCAATGACTGGATTTTTTTTTTTTTTCCAAGAAATAAGCATATAAACAATTAATTATGCTTAGCACTTAGATGCACAGAGATGTGATGGGTGGTGCATGCAATTTCTAATTACATTCCAAATGATATCCATTTCTTTGTTGTTGCATACAAGTGAGTCATTGACAAGGTTATTCATCTGACCCAAAGTTTCACAGAGTTTGTTCTTCTCTCTGTCTCTTTTTCTTTATCTTCAACAATGGACACTGTTACTTGAAAGTGTTTTCACTGAAATCATTAAGGATTTTCACAGACCTAGTTTCGTGATGACAAAGACCTGCAGTCAAGGAACACTGACACTGTAGTGTGCGGTCATTATTATTTACCAACTTTGCTGTATGCCTGTTGAAAGCAGCCCCTAAGGTGACAGCAAATGTTGCTACAAAAGTCAGTGACATATCCCACCCGGAGCTGCTTAGGAAAACTCTTCCTCTAATCCTGTTAATATGAATCAACCTGGCAATCAGTGTCGAGGATGACTGCCAGATGCAAGCTAGCATATAAAGGAAAGAAAGTTCACTTAGGAAAAGAAAAAATTGAGGTGGAAAATTTAAATAATCTTGATACTATTCCTCAGGACAGTTATGAACAAGTCTAAGGTCAGGCAACTTAAATAGAAAATATTGGGAAATGAACCCTTTATTGCTGGTGTCAGATCCTGTGTTTTGTTTAGGGAACAGACAGATTTTCACAGATCAAGTTAAAGCTACATGTAGGAAGTTGCAAAGTTTTTGTTTATATAACCACTGGTCATTTGATATCCTTGTTACTAGTTATATAATAAAATAATAAAGTGATATTGCTTTATTTATGTTCATTTGTCAAGGAATAATACTCTCTAAGCTATCCATCGTGCCTCCCAGCCTTTGTGACTAACAAAGCTATTGCCTTGCTCAAAATTTCTGCAAGCATCTCACCACCTGTATTATGAAATCTCACTCTGCAAAAAATTCCATTATGAAACAGTTTCCACTAAGAAATACATTCTATCTCTTTTCCATAGAGATTGCATGGCTGTAATGAGCGCTAGTTGGAACCTTTGTTCTGCGCCTCGTGCAGGGCTCCTGCTCCAGGGGGTTTTCACTTCCAGTTGTGAGCTGTTTATGGTTTGTGAGGTAGATAATGCCGTAGCAGCACAGATTATCCTGATCTTTTGTCATCTCTCAAGACTAAAAAATTAATATCCTGCGATAATAATAAATGCAGTTCCTTGATTTACAGTACTGTCAAAGATTGATTGTAAATCTCAGTAAACAAAGGTTCATCCAGATATAGGACAGCAGATATTTCCAAGCAACAAAGCACATAGAGTAAAAAAATACAAAGAAAAGATTTTGGCATTTTTCACAATGTAGCTGATAAACAGAAAGTAAAACTTTGAGCTTTGAAACTTGCATTTTTTATGCTGTTGCTTGCAGTCAGATGGCTGATGCTTGTATATGCTTGTATTTTCAGATTATGAGTCTGCTTTTTGGGCTGTTATTGTACAAGATACTGAGCTGATTACTTATCTGGGTAAACCATGACAGGTAGCCGCTGGCTGGTAGTTAGAAAAACACAGTGAACAAGACTGTAGTCTAGGAACCAGGGATCCACGTGGCAGGTGGTTAGAGGCAGCAAATAACTACAGCTCAGTTGGCTGTGATCATCTGCAAGTGTTCATCTCCTAGAGACTGTTTCTCCCTCTTCCTTTGATCTGGGACAAGGGATGTCACATCTCTAGGTTCGTTTCAGCCTTTTTCTGTTTTGTTGCCAAGAGAGCAAACTACATCCTGGGGTTCATCAAATACAGTAAAACTATACTCTCAAAAGAGGTGATTACCCTGCTCTGTTCATCATTGGTGTGGCCTCGCCCTGAGTCCTGCGAGCAGTTGTTGGTCTCACAATTTAAGTCACAATGCAAAAGTCTTTGAATGCGTCCAGAGCAGGGCAACAAACTGGTGAAAGGGCTGGAAGAAATAGTTTAAGGCTTTGGGGTTGTCTAGTTTGGAGAAAAGGATACTGAGGGGAGACCTCATCACTTCCTGCAGCTTCCTGAGGAGTGGAAGCAGAAAGAAAGCTGCTGATCACATTTCTCTCATACCCAGTGAGAGGGCATGTGGGAATGGTTCAAAGCTGCATCAGGGAGGTTTAGGCTGTAATTCAGGAAGAATTTCTTTACCAAGAGTATGGTGAAATCACTTGGAACAGATTTCTAGAGATCTAGTCAAAGCCCCAAGCTTGTCAATGTTTAAGAGGCATTTGGATAATATCCTTAACAACATGCTTTAACTTCTGGTCAGCCTTGAACTATTCAGGGAGTTGGACTAGATGATTCCTGCAGGTCTGCTCCCACTAAAAAACTTGTCTTTCCTTGTATCTTTTCTTCTCCTCTCCTATCTTCTCTCCTCTCCTTTCCTCTCCTCTTTCTCATAGTTGAATTACCTGAATTAGGGCCTTTTCCCGAGCAGTTTGCAGCACCTTTCATAGCAAGGTTTTCCTGCTGTGTCTAAAGATACTTAATAAAGGAAAGCTGATACTAGCTGTCTTTAATATGCTTTTTACTGTGGTGCAGTAAAGTCAGTAAACCTAGATTTTACATTCTGCCATCTTTTACTCAGTGTTTGAAGGCTATAATTTTGAAAAGTTACCACATTTTGAAATTTTGAATTTATTTTTGTCTTAAAGATTTTATAATCTAATAGAAATACTTTGCACAACTATCATTCTCCCTTGTTTCAAGGCTAGAAAGGCTTTGTGCTACTTTATTACCCCCCAAGAATCTTCTACACAACCTTCATGCTAACAGGACCATGGACAAGACTGGCATCATCAGAAAAGGTTGGGAGATTAACCTCTACTTATGCACTGAAAAGGGAGTTTAGCTTTAAATTATGCTCCTACCTCAAGCTTGTGAGTCTAAAATTCACCAGTGTCTCACCACTAAGTTCCTGGCAAACACTTTGGAGCTGTTTCTCCTCTGTACTACACATCTGGAGAAACATACTCTTGGTATGACAAGGGAACTTATCCCCTCTGGTGCCCCATGAATTTGGGGGCCCTCCTTTAGAGAACATGGCAATTTGAAATAAGCCTTTTTCTGACCATATTGACAGACTTAGCTAAATGTTCACATTTTCTCATCATGGAAAGACCTGACGTCATTGTCTCTTATGAACATATTTCCTAAAAGAGAGGATTTCTCGTCAAGTTTCAATCAAATAAAGTTTTGCACTTTTCAAAGGGTTTCAAAAACGTCTAGTGCCAAAGGTGATATCCGGGAAAGGTGGGAGCCAGAACACAGAGATGAAACAAACTCAGGGAGGTCTCACAGATAGACACAGTAATAGATGCAGAGGTTCCTGATGTGCAGCCTACTGGCCTGACCTCTTGATGATATTGCCTTCATCTTCCTTGACCCAATGTCATTTTCAAAGCACCCTATGTGTGCTTTCTCTTCTAAAATTGAAAACTATCATATCCTACCCAAATCAATTAAAATTAGACAGAAACACATGATAAAGCCTTACTGATACCCAATGTCTTTTCCTGTTTTACAAGAGAGCTGCTAGCCCATGGCCATTAAGGTTTTCCTCAGTTTTCCCCTGTTATGTTTAAAAATGGTGCTTAAAACTATCCTTCTCTGAGTGGTGTTCCCCAACCTATAATGCTCTCTGGGCTAGTAATAGCAATTGCGTATTTTTATTGTCAGTCCAGACCTTGTATCAGTGGCAAACAAAAGCCTTGTAAACCATTTCTTTTCTAATCTTTCTCTAGTTCTGCATATAATTATGTATGCATAAAATATACCATAATTTTCTGTATTTCCACACATGTAGTGTATAGATACCTAAACTCCTCTTTTTTACCACTTTTCATGACCAGAGTGGCATTAGGTACATGTCCATGTGATAACACGAAGTTCATTCTATTGCCCCCTTTTCCTTGTTGGCATCCCTTTTTTCCATATTATTCATCCCTGCTTTTGTATTTGTTACCTGATAACTTGCATCACAACCAGTACTTTTAAAAAGCTGTGAGATGTCTGCAGCTTGACTTGTATGCATCAGGGTATGTAATTTTCCACAATTTTAACCAAGAAACTAAGAAAAGATAAATGCATGATTTATATCACTTTACTCCTCCTGAAGCCCTATTTAGGAGAGTGCTAATTCCTTTAGCCACTAGGTTGTTAATGCCTCCTTGTTGTCTGTGATTTCTGGCTGAGCAATATACGGACACCAAAGAGATGCAATACAGTATCAAACTTAGTTGTGTAAATGTAAGTCAGAGGCTGTCAGCCAGCCAATACAAATAGTGACGGATCATTAAAATGATCATTAAAAGTATCAATGCAGACAAGCTCAAGTAAGAACCACAATTGTGTTTTGTGTTAAAATTCAAGATTAAAATATTCTTCTTATCCAATACTTTCCTTGTCCTTTTATGAGTTTTATTCTTGTGGCACTGAGAAATATTTCTGAACAGAAAATTAAATACACTTTACTCATCAACATCAAATTCTGCCATATTATAAGTGTCAGCAAAGGATTGACTGTCCTTGTGCCCACTGCATTTGACACAGTTATCATTCTGTAGTGCTTACCCCCACCAAACACACACCTTTTATATTTCTTTTCCTTTTTTCTCTCCCCATCAAGTCTGAGCCCAGCGGCTGCTTTTAGCAGTGTTTTTAATGGCTCCTTTGAAGTCTGACACTCTATTACAAGACCTAAATTGAGAACCATTTAACACCCCCTATTTCATTTTCACGATAAAAAAGAAAGTGTTAAATGCAGGGAAGCACTGGTGAAAGCTCTATCCAGACCCACAGGGGACTGATTTTATTGATGGCTGCTCTGTGAGGTGTCAGTTCAGTGCCTCATCTCCTTCCCAGCCATGCTAGGGGATACGGAAGATGGCTCTGGCTAGTCATTGCCTTTCCGCAGTTTCTGCTGTCTTAGCTGCTCTACTGGATTTTGTCTACATTAGTAGTAAAAATACTTTCCAGTTAAAGTTGTTTCATCCCAGGTGGCCTAGCACATTGCTTGTGACTCCTTTCCTGTCTTAGACTGCTTACCACAACATCCTCCTGTCTGCAGTGAAATGTCCTCCTCCAAGGCTCTGCACCTCACTCTGATGCTGGAGTCAAACCTGAGGAGAGACCGCTGTGTTGCAGCACCACAGGGAAAACATCTGTTCAATCGACAGTCTTTCTGGGTTCACTTCAAATAATTGATGCTCAGTGTTTCCCAGTAAATCCTCACTTTAGGGGGTGAAATTAATGATTACAGTATAATCCTGCAACTGCCTTAACCAGAGGACAATCATAATGGGACTGTAAATGAAAAACAAAAGCAATGCAAAAAGTATACTGAGCGGCCACTAATTACACCAAAAAGTGCTATGGTGCTATGAGCCAGAACTTTTTATTATTGTGTAAGCAAGAGAAAAAGCCTCACTGTAAAGTCATAATTTTTTTTAAAATACCAGCAAGTAGCTGCCCATGTTTCAATAGGGACAAGATCTTCTGAAGCCTATTTCAAAAGACACTCTTGTCTGAGAAAGATTAAAGATTTCCAGGAGCAGCAAAGAGCTGACAATGACCATAGAAGCCATTCCTAAAGAGAATGGACCTTATGCTCCTGAGCTTCCGAGTGATAAAGAATCCACTAGAATGGTAATGTGAAATAACTTTTAAGTATCAGTGCAAAGGATTCAGCTGTAGTTTGCTCATCCTCTGCCAAGGTTAAACAGTCATTATGCTGTTATAAACACATTCTGTTCCAGAAACAACCTTGAACACAGCCTTTAATGAAAAAATACACAAGGAGATTGAGGAAATCATAGCTTTTACTCTTTGGAATACACTCATTTCAAAGTACACCTGCAAACCAACATTGCAGGACAGTCAGAATGAGAAGAATCATATGCTTGTTTAGGCCACAGAAGCAAGGTAGTCTCAATCAAGCCATATCTCTCTAAATCAGGTTTGGTAAAAATACAGCTTCCTGTATCACGCCATTGAAAGATGGATTTGGGCAAACCCTCCTGATGAGAATATTCTCTAGAGAGTAAACCAGCCTGCTTGATCAAGTTCCAGGCTAGAAAAATTCATGGATTTTATATTGCAAAACCCATCAGCAAAGTGCAGCTAAAATGCAGTGTATGTGATATATATGTATCTACCAAGCACATGGAATCACAGAAGAAATAAAAACCATGTCCCTTTCAGCTGGCAGAAAAAAAAAAAAAAAAAAAAAAGAAGAAGGTACACATGGCACAAATTCCAGCTTTATTCAAAGGGAAAGACTACTATTGCATTTTCTCTGAGTTTCTACTGAGATCAGTAGAAATCAGTTTTTCAAATTTATTATTTCACTTCTTAGCTCACTAAAACCTTGACCTCAGATGGAGCAAACATACTAGCAAACACAATTTGTAGCCTGTGCATCTAGATACTTTAAAGGATGTAAAATGAGTAATGGCCTTCAGACACTGGCTTTGTAATAGGTTGTAGGCTCTCTGTTCTGTGCCTTCCATGTTCTGCAAAACTGTATGGGAAAAGCAGTGGTCATTCCAGGAAACAAAGGGCAGTACTTTCTTTCTAAAAAATTACCATTCTTATTTTGTAAAATCTCATGCAAATTTAACAAGAAAATTTAGAATAAAGAAATCAAGATATGAATGTGCTTTTTTAATGATCTACTGGATGTCATGTTAACTCCTGAGCTACAGATTATGGGAAAACCAGGTTGGTTTTCTTTGCATGGTTCCCTATGTTTGTAGTTACTGCTTGGAGCCACCTGTGTCTGATTAGGGCTGTCAAGTAACCATAGCATCCAAATACATTCAGCTAATAGCATGTTCATGATTTAGTAAATAAAGATGTCAGGCTTTCGGAAAAGAGATCCTAACCTCTAGAACTGTAATATTGCCCTTTCTCAATGTTTTGCTTTTTATTTTGCCTCCACACTATTATTCAATTCATATGAACTTGAATGACATTTCTATTTGATGAAAACTTAAATTATAAATGAATTCATGCAGCTGGGAAAAATCCTCTCATATAAGTGTCACATTTGAAGTATTGAAATATGGGAATTTGATCCCCCTTTCAAATGAGACAAAATTATTGAGAGATGTTCAGTAGTATTTGTAATACATACTAATGCAGAAAGAAGAGACTCACTGTTGCTCAAGACTTTCTTCATATGGTATTTGAACTTACTGCTCCTTTATCCTCCAGCCAGCTGAAGAGCTGCTGGTGTCAGGCTGCATACCTGTGTTTGAAAGGGACTCACCATTGACTGCTCCCTTGGCTGGACTCCTTAGCTACAGCTTCTGATGTGATTCCCTCTCCCCAGCCTGTCCACCATCACATTCTTTGAAGAGAAAGTATTTTCACCCTCACTTAAAAGCCCTCATTGCCTTTGAACTTGTCTCACTGCTAAAACTGTCCTAATAACAGCATTTCTCTCTACTATGCTCGTATGGTCCTTGCTGCCTCTTGAAATAGCAGGTCGCGCAATATAAGGCTTCAACAACAGGCTCAGGCACATTATGAGTGGACAATTGTGGCTGTCTCCAGACATCATTCAACCCCATTGTAACTGCAACCCTGTTACAGTTAAAATGCTGAAGGGACCCATTCCCACCAGCCTTGGAATGAGCTCCAAGGGGAAACACTGAGCACAGACACAGCAGAAACCTGCTGAAGGTGGTGACTTGGGTTTTTGAACTGGTCTACAAAGCTCTCCAGCTGCCTGGGGAGAAGACGGTTTGACAAGCACAAGAAAAGGTCATGTTTTGTGTCTGTTGCACTTTGCATATTTCTGCACCTCTCAGCAGCAAGCCAAAATGGGTCTCAATTGCAAGTCTCTTGAAAAGGGATTTGAATGCTTTTCTCATATAATAACAGCAGAGCTAGCAAGTGGTGTCGTGGAAAAAGCATATACAGAGAGACTGCTGTTTCCCAACTTTTCTTTCTCTGCTGAAAGAGAGTGCCAGAAATCAGTGACATTTATGCTGCAGAGTCTGGGGAAATGGGTAAAAAAGAATACTTATGCAAACAGAAGTGTATAGGCAAATAGAGAGAGAGAAACAGAAAGATAAACAGCGATAGAAAGATGTATGCATGTGTTGCATGTATAGTCATGAACAGCATGTATGAAACAGACAGATGTCAATCTGTTAATCTTGATTTCTAGAAAACTGAGTTGATGAGACAATGGCATTTTTTTTTTCAGAGTTTGGGGAGAGGGTACTCCCTACATGCCAAATGTAAGACAGGCTAAGCAGAATTACTCAGAGGTGCTGAGCACCCCCATCTTCAGCAGTGACAAAGAGTGCTGTGGTATCTCAGCCTCTGCCCTGTGCCTGGAGACCTCCATGCACTGCTCTGTCCTGGCATAGGCACCTGGTCATAGATTATGCTGTTTGCAGAAGTGGGAGATCCCTCTTGACTCCTGTCTCTATTGGGAGCACAGGGGATGTCTGACAAGGGAAGAGGCGTGGGACCTCCTGTGAATTTGCAGTGGGATGCACACATGGTTCCTGGCCATCAGGGACACCTCCAAAAGCACAGCCAAGCATGATGGCAAAACCACTGCCTGTTGGCGTCAGTCACTGAGTGCGGCAGCCTTACCCAAGAGCTGCATCCCTCTGTTGCTGCTCCCCAGTGAGTCCCTGACAGAACTGCTGGCATAGGCCAAGGCAGTTTCTGCCATTTGAAGGCACCAAGAAGGGAGCACAGCCTTGGGTTTGTACAACATAACAATAGTCTAATACAAGAGTTGTTGCGTCCATGCCATGGAGCATCCAGCACTGCTTGTGTATATAAGTTTCCTAAAGACAAACAGGTGTTTTCTTACAGTAATGCAATTTCATTTTCTAATCAACTGCAGCAAGTTATTATTTTCTTACCAACTGAAGATTGTTAATGATACACAACTTCATTCACTTGAGTTGACCCAAATTCTCCAGCAGCAAAAGTCCAGGTAATACAATATGGGCCTTGTCACTGTGTGCAGAGACATAACATTATGGCCAAGCATGGTGGAAGCAAATGTGGTAAAGAAAATAAATCAGTTTGTTTTTCCTAAATTTTCATAATGTTATTTCTACCCTGTTCAAACATGGGAATTAATTGACTGTGAAAGGCAACCTTGCATGAGCTATAGTTTACCCTCATCTTCTGCTCTCTGAATCTTAACTGTCTGTTCTCTCTAGCACCTCCTAAAATAAGATCGATATCATACTTAGCTTACACAAGCAAAGAGTACCCAGTTCTAAACTTATCCTAAGGAGAGACAGATACCTACAGATACTAACTGCATTGCTTGCAAGGATTTGTTTGTTATGAATGCCTAAGTTAGGTAAAAAACCCATGCAAATGTGTACACCATGAAAAGAGGAAACAAGAAGTTGTACTTCAGAAATCCTAAAATTCTTCTCTCGGAGAAAAAGAAGACTATGGGTAAGGGCATGTTGCATTCCAAAAAGCTGAAATAGCACAAAAACACCCAGAAGATGTTTTCCCTGGGAAAGACTCCTTGGCATAGAGGATAGAAGTTGTTGCACAACACACAGCACTAGGAGAGGAGGGGGATCTCCATCATCCTGTGCTTGCTGTGCTGCTGCTCCAGGGTGGATGGGAGGGAGCATCTGAGACATGAGTCCTGTGTGTCCCCATTGTGCAAGGGCCAGCAGAGTCCATGCTATACTCATGTGCAGCCCCCAAAAGGGCATTTATTCTTTCTCACTTATTTGCAGCCAGATTTCTGCTCTTCAACATCCCCATGGAGCTATGAGTAGGCCCTTTCCCACAGCCTGTGAGTGGCTCAGTCCTTATATATTAAACCCCCAGCTCCTGCAATAAGGAATGAGTGGTGTCACCTCTTAGTGGATGCACAGAAAGGCTAGGGGTACTGTTGACCCTCTGACGGAAGCATGGAGTTTAATCTGGTCTCCATAGACAAAAGATAAGTGCCTTTGCTAATGGGCCAGCTTTCCATACAGCAAACCTACATGTACTCACTCCTGACACTGTGACCCCAGCTCTCAGGGATGGCTACTGGATCAGAAGGGTGGTTCCTCCATCCTGACACCCTCCATTTGTCAGCATCCACATCTGAGGCAGTGAACAGAAACTGTTCTTTTTTGCCTCGAAGTCCTCAGGCTTGGAACTACATAAATTGCAGAGAGAAAAAGTTCAATTTCCTGCAGCTCCTGCCTGCTGTCATTACCTGTTGTCAAAAATGAAAGTGGTTTATATTGCTTTGTGGAAGTCTACATGTTTTTCACAAGAGAAGAAACTGCCTTATGCAGCACGGCAAAAGGCAGTCCTTTCACCTAGAGAATCATACTAAGCTCACAAAGAAAAATATAGATAACTGTGAGGAAAGCCAGCTTGTTTATCCATTCTTCATCTTCAAGCAGCTTACAGCCTTCAGTGCGCTCACTCTCCAGCAGAAACTTCTGCACTGTTTTTCTTAGGTTCTAGACTTTCCGCAGGCTTTTTTGTCTGGCAGTCAACAAGCATGGCTAAGAAACACTTTCTTTTCCAGCCTCATTTTTACAAATCTCTCTCAATTGAAATGCCTTCACATAGACTTTCTTGATCCTGGAGAGAGCAACATTTAAAACACACATGAAACTCGCTTATCACAGAGTCTCCTGGTGGATCTTGCAAAAAGTACTATTTTGTTTTAGGTTTAAAACATCTCCAGTAAAGTAAATGAGTCATTTTTGCCAGTGACACTGGGTGTCTCATCTGTGCAAATCCTATCTATCTAAGTTAGATCAACCAACTTAATATTACTGGCTGCCATGCCTTTCAGATATTTTCTCTGATCTTCAAAAATCTCAGAGCACTGAGCAATGAGAGACCCTAAAGTTCTTCCGTCATATAAGGGTTTTCAGTCTGACACTGAAGAGTAAAGAGGCCTACATTCAGCAGCATCACAATTGTTATAATTTGTGAACAGCAAAGTGTCATGGTTTAACTCCAGACAGCATCACCCAGCCACACACACTCATTCCACCCCAATAGGAAAAGTGAGAAAACTTGTGGGTTGAGATAACAATAGTTTAATAGGCAAGACAAAAGCTGCACTCACAAGCAAAGCACATCAAGGAATTCATTTAGCACTCCCCATGGGCAGGCAGGTGTTCAGCCATCCCCAGGAAAGCAGGGCTCCATCACACATAATGGTGACTTGGGAAGACAAACATCATTACTCGAAACATCCCCCCTTTCCTTCTTCTTCCACAGCTTTTATTGAATAAATATAAAATATATAATTTTTTTTATAATTGAGCATGACATCATATGGTGCGGAATCACCCTTTGGTCAGTCAGGATCAGATGTTCTGTCTGTGTCCCTTCCCAAATCCTTGTGCAGCCCCAGCCTCCTCACTGGTGAGTGGGGTGAGGAGCAGAAAAGGCCTTGTTGCTGTGCAAGCACTGCTCAGTTACAGCTAAAATATCCCTGTGTTATCAACACGGTTTCCAGCACAAATCCAAAACACAGACTCATACTGGCTGCTATGAAGGAAATGAACTATTTTAGCCAAAACCAGCACACCAAGAAATCTCTGATTTGTGCTGACAGACCACTCAGCATTTTTATATTACTTCTGTACATGCAAGTGTAATCATAGTTCTTTTCCAGGCTTGTGGGAAGGCGGGCTGAGAAGCACTAAACTCAGGAGGTTCTACTTCACTGCTTCAAATTTCATCACCTGCAAAAATATTTTCCCTTTTGTGGTAGTAAAATTACTATTATATGCAATATCTACATATAACATTAATAAATACAGTATCAGTAGAGCTCAAACTTGCCTTTTTTTTGTTCCATTTATTAAGACTTATGCCTTTTGCTTGTTTGTTTTTCCCATACAATCAGGATGCAAAGCAGATCTGATAGCACAGTCCAAATTTGTTTCAGCATGTGTTTGGGAAAATTGCTGGTTTTCACTGCAGCAGCAATATTAGGTGCAATGTAATGGTCTGGAACTGCTCTCTTCTTACAACCGGCACCGGCTTACCAGGCAGAGTAAATCACTTCCTTGTAATGTCAGCCTTGTATTTTTAAACTGGTATGTTTGAAGATTATCATAACTAGCAAATACAGTACAATTTACATAAGCCTGATGGAGAGCTATAAGAAAAAAAGATTGCAGGCAAACCCTTGCTTGGTTTCTGCAGGGTTCCTTCTTCCATGCAGCCTCCTGACTCTTGACTTACAAACACGGCCAGCAAAGATGTACCTGATGCAATTTGCCCCTGTCCTCATTGGCAGTCTGCAGTGTGTGTGCCAGTCCATTACTTCAGCATTAAGTGTCAACTTACAAGCATCCTGTGGCTGAGCAACATGTAATAAAAGTGCTTATATTTCAGGTGCTAGACAATTTAAGTTCATTACATTCAGGAACCTACAATTATTTTCCACCCCTCCAGAACTCCAGAGTGCCACCTTTACCCAGGGCCCTTCAGGTCTAAATCCTAGCAAGGTACTGACTTACACAGCTCAAATATTTTCTCTAACTCCATAATGTTTTGACACCATTATCCTCCAGTATTATGTAGCAAACTATATTGGGAACTGTCTGTCAGGTTCTTCCACAGCTTCTGGCAGAATACACTGTGAGGTTTCAAATACATTCTGGAAGGAAACCCCATGACGAGTTACAGCACAATATGTTCCTATCCTTGAAAAAGATATACATTCCTACTCCAAAGAGGTATGTCTCTAGATACAGAGTTTGCAACTCATTTTTGATGTTGCAGAAGTCTCTACATTTTTCCTAGAGGAGAAATACACCCACTTAGAAAATTAACTCAACAAATTTAAACTAAAAAATATTTAATCTAATGCTTCAATATAGAATAACAAACTTGAAATATCATTTGCTTACAGCTTTGGTCATCAGTTCAAAGAATATGGTTGAGATCACTTTTTGGTACCAAGTTCTTCACTCAAGAAGAGCATTGGTTTCAGGCATACATCTCTTTCAAAAATTGAGGCTATTTTGTACTATGTTTATTTTAAAATTAAAAACTCCCATTCATATCAGTGGTTGGACATGAATAGCATCTGTGTAGGCACACTCAGTTCTGGTAGTTACTACTACTTGCTACTATTTTCTGTTTAGCTGAGATAGGTAGAAGACTCCTTTATCAATCCAATTTGCCGTACTTACAGTTTTTGTGTGACTTGTTTTTCCTTATACACTGCAGAATTGTAGTCCTTTGCAAACAAATTTTATATCTAGCCAGTCTCATCATTGATATCAGGAAAGTGCTGACAAAACTGGTGATTTGATGACTAAATATTCCCCTATTTCTCTTTTTACTTCTCTTGAGTTCAAGTTACTTATTCAGCCTAAGAATTTCCAGTGTTATAAATGTATGAATGCCATTTTTGCTGGCATGGCAGAGCTTTATTTGAAGCATCATTGCATTTCCAGGCTGAAATTTGTGTGGGAGACAATAAGACAGCAGCTATCTCTCTGGTTAAGCCAGGCTTTGTTTTCAAATCAGCACAAGCCAGGTGTCCTGTTTGCTGGCCCAGACAGGTTGGCAAGAATGATCTTTGCATTTATGAACATGACTGAAAACACCTAACATGTATTTTGATTTGAGATCTGCCAAATCTGCCTCCAAGGGCATTCACATGTACATCTGACCATCATTACATTCAGGTGACTGACTGGTAACTTAGCTAGTCAAGACAACATTTTCACAGCGTGGTTCAAAGCAATTTTCAATTTGGCTACCAAAGCAATTCCCACATATTTTTTTGTGACTACTGCTTCCTGGAGGGTGTTTCATTTGCTCCAGGAGGACAGTGAAGTTAATTTATGCTGGTACACAGCAAATAAGAAGTGTCTGTCACTCCTGTGCCCCGCTTGTGTGAATTTGGAGGCCATCAGACACATGGTGCATACTTCCTGCACAGGAGGCAGACGAGCACATCTACTACGAGGTATTATCTTTTAAGTGGAAATTTCACACATGTGGGCAAAACGGTACTTGGAAAAATACCTGTAGAGTCAAAGGAAAGTAGGAGTTTCTCTTGTACTGCACTTAACTCCTCTCACATGTCATTACCCACCAATCACTCAGAGCCTTGCACTGTGCTGCTGGAAATAATAGGAAATGGAATCATGTTCCATTTGAGATTTGAAATAACATATAATTTCACTTAATATCAGTACTTTCTTATAGGAGAAAGAACTTACAGTACTATCACAGGGAAGGTATTAAAATCTGAGTGCCCTGACATTCCCTTCCTGCAACTTTTCAAAGCACGCAGAGCAAAGCAAGGAGGGAAAGGATTCATTACTCCAGACAGCTACCTGCAGTCTGCCCTCAGGAAGGAGGATGCATTGTAGGCATATTTCAAATACTTATCCTAAAGAGTCTGCTATTACAAATTGAGTTAGCATTTTATTTTCTTTGGAGGCTCATCTGTGCACCTCTCCCATTTCTGATGATTCATAGGCAGCAACCTAATGCAAAAGACAAGCACATTTCATTGGCAAAAGACTGCAATCCTGTTCTGCTAAAACATGACTCAGATTGAGAAAACTCTAGCAAAGAAACAGGTGCTTTGGCAAGAAGATATTAATCTCCCCAAATTTCAGCAGTGGGAACACTTCAAAAAGAAACTCTGGAAATTTATTTTCTCCTGGTTGAGTAGGCTGTAAGCTACCCATGAGGTTTTCACCCAAGATACAGCATCTAATCCAACTGGAAGATTACTGCAGTAGTTCTTTATTCTTTGCAAATTTAGAAGTACTTAAAAAGAGTAGTTAAAGAGACCTGGACCACAGCACTGAGTAATACCAATAAATCTGGCCACCATACAACAAAGCCAGCAATACTGAGTCACCAACATGTATAAAACCATTTGCCTGATTCTTAATTCTGCCTGCAAAATTAAGAATCATGTCAATCTGCAATATTTCCTAGAGTGCCATGGAGCTGAGGGCTGAGAATGGATTTGCTGAGGAATGGCACATGATTGACTAGCAATAGCCAAACTAGAAGGTAAATTTTTGATGCAAAGTTGGTAATAAGTGTATCAAGATCTTAAAACTCCTCTGCATTTTGCAACTGTAAGAGTTCCAAAAATTCTAATGCCTTAATTAACAGGGTCTTTCCAACTGAAGATACTCTACAATATCATGCTTCTTGTCTCTGAATCTCCTGCAAACACAGGGTGTCTTTTCCACACATTCTTCAATTTTCTGACGATTGACAAAATCAACATTGTATTTTCAACTACAGTAAATAATCGTAAGAAGAACTATTAAAAGGAGGCATATTCCTGTTTTAATGTTGCATATCTGCAAGCTTTGCCATCCATTGGGCCAGACTGCTAGAGACAGTATCTGCATGACAAAGGAACTCCACATACATTTCCAAAGTGTAGCAGCTAATGGAAGGCAAATCTCACTGAAAATGGAGAGAGCACAAAACCTATTTGTTTATTTTGTTTTTAGAACGCGCAACTTAGAGCAGACAAAACCAAGATACAGCTCTTTCCTTGGCTACCTTTCTATTTATCATGTAAAACACTTCCAGCAGGTGCATCTGCCCAAAGTAGTGGAAAGAATTAGATGCTCTTCCTCTGATGCTTTTGCAGTTTCTCCTCAATTTGGAAAATTGCTGGATTAAATCTGTGCTCTCTCTGAAGTCTCAGAACTTCCCATTTTCCTCTCCCATATACCAGCATGGGACAGCCAGCGCAGGTCAATTGGAGTATTTTAGTATGGGCTAGAAATAAATGACTTAGCACCTAACCCAAACCCCAACACACATCCAGCTTGAGAGGTGTGAAGAAATGTCATATCAATCACAATGTCTGCTAGCACAGCAAGATCTAGGATTACATGTACATCAACATATATTTGTTCAGGATTGTATTTAAAATTTGCAACACATTAGCATGAATCCTAGACTGGTTTGGGCTGGAAGGGCCCTTAAACATTCTTTAATTCCAAACCCCCTGCCATGGGAAGGGACACTTTCCACTAGACCCTTGCTCCTAGCCCCGTCCAACCTCGCCCTGAAAATTTCCAGGCACTGGGACAGCTGCTGATTCTCTGTTCCAATGTCTTACCACTCATAGTGAATAAGCCTTGATTTTCTGAGGTTTCCCACCTAATTCCAGACTGGACTGAGAAGCTATGTTTTCACATCCACTTTGGAGAACAGAGCCCACAAAACTGAACTCCAGAAGAAAATGCTACTTCCTTTTAGAAAGCACTACAAAATCGTTTTGTGAGTCATCACCATCAGCTGCAAGTTTAAACTAAAAAAAAGAGTAAAAGGAAAATATGGTAAATGCTACTTGTGTACAAGAAAATTCACTTCAGGGCATGGGGTTTATAGTAATGAAGGTGCCAGTAGGTTAAGCATCAGCCTGTAAGTGTTAGTGCGCCAGATTAATGAAGCATCTGTGGTGTTTGCCCACATTTGCTTTTCCTTTCAGCAATTTATCCAGTTTAGCATTCTAGAAAATAAAAGCTTAACAAATGCTGCTTATTCTTCTTTTTCACTCTACTGTTGTAATCTATATTTATTTAAACGGTGTTCCTCATTTCTGACATTTTCCCTGGGGCCTGAAGAACAGGTGTTCAGATACAGCTAAAAGCTGTCAAAAATGGAGCTGGAGGTGATTTTAACAGATACAGAGCTAGGGAAATACAAGAAAGTTGTAATTCTGAATAATTAAACACCACATGGAATTTGTAAGACTACCTCATATTACTCAGAGGATATCTTAATTCAGATTTCATCATAAACACAAAATGGGATGTTGGCCATGGTGGGACTGATACTGGAGATTTGAATTTGAGTTCTCTTGAATAATTTCTTTGCTAATCTAAGGAATGGATCTGAATCAAAACCTATCAAGATTCCTTTTGTTTCTACTCCTGGGCCCAGAAGTAGGGGAATACTTTTGCTAGAGAAACTGCTTAGCCTGTGGTGGGAAGAGTTCTTCATTATGTAGCATTGCTCCTCCTTACCCTCCTGACTTTCTGGACACAAATGGTATGTGGGATGAAACTTTACCACTTACTTTCCCATCAAGTAGCAACGCTGGTTTGTTTTGTGGCTACTTCACAGTATACACATGCATACTGGAATATCATGAGCAGCTGCAACCTGTTATTACAGACCTGTTGGGTCTGCAACAGACGGTACATATTCAACTATCTGTTCCTTGTGGTAAGTTTCAGTAGGCCAAGTCTTTTGCTCCTCAGTTAAGTAAATTTGTGAAGATTTATCTACTGCAGGAGCAAGGTCTGCTCAAAACTATCGGAAAAAATGAGGGACAGTGACTCCATGTTTTTGAAACATGGAAAAAAAAAAATACAAATCCTTGAATACTTTCAAGGAAATCACTGCTTCTTGCCAGCTGAATCACCATCAAGTGTTGGCACATCTCACGGGCTAATCAAGATGAATGAACGCATAATTTAACATCCTTCCAACAAGATATTTTTAACAGGACACAACCCCCCTAACAATATTTTGGGGAAAACCACCAAGTGACAGTGAAGTAATGAACACATTCTACTCCTGATCAATGAGAAAAAATGATAAAAAAACAGAAGGTTTTTTTTTTTTCATATTCAGGTTTTCTGACATTTCAACCAACTCCAGAACAGTGCTAGTATAGCACAACTGGTATTAAGAGAATTACAATAGACTGGAGAGACTACTGACAAATCAAGTGACTCTGAACTGGTGCTAGGGAGAATGTAGCAGTCCTTTGGTGGGGCTACTGCTATACTTTGGATCATGGTGAAGACAACAATAACTGGCAACTGATACATAGTTGGGGCTTTTTTTTTTTTCCCTAATGGGTTTTGTTTTGGGACTTCACTATTAACTTCAGCAATACTGTCAGAACGAATTGTTTACTGCAATCTAAAAAACAAGTGCTCTCAGCTGTGATCATGCCTCAATAATCAAGCCCTCTTTAGCTGTTAGCCCAGTGCTTCTTTCACTGTTCAGGAAAACAGACATGACTTGGAACATGCCAAATAGGTAGGCTGATGCACCAGCCTTGCAAATGAAGTAAACCAGGAGCTCAGATGCCTGGTGGAAAAAATCTGGCAAGCTGCTTACTCTTTGCTCATACAGCTCGGGAACTTCAGTACTTCTATGTGGAACTTCACAAATTTCCTCTACAAAGAAGGAAAACCTCTCACCACTGCCACCATGCTTTCTGCACTTTGCTTTTCAAGTTGCGTCTATGTGCACTACTGTACACATAGGAGTGTAGAATGTTTACTAATGTAAACATTCACCATAAGACTGTTAAAAGCAAGAACAGTGAGGTTTGAATTGAAAAGTGGAACTGAAATGATCAAAAAAACAAGAGAAGGTTACACTTCTCACCAGCTACAGGAAACAGAGTGAGAAGCTGCTGATGCTGAAGTGTGTCCAATAGGCATATTGAAAAGCAGCTAATTTGAATCATTAGCCTATCATAAACAGGACATGGAAAAGTTGGAACAAGTCCAGAGGAGGGCCAAGAGAACGATCATGGGACTGGAGCACCTCCTGTGTGAAGGCAGGCTGAGAAAGTTGGGGCTGTTCAGCCTGGAGAAGGCTGCGTGGAGACCTCATAGCAGCCTTCCAGCATCTGAAGGGGGACTATAGGGATGCTGGGGAGGGACTCTTCATTAGGGACTGCGGTGATAGGACAAGGGGCAATGGGTTAAAACTTAAACAGGGGAAGTTTAGATTGGATATAAGGAGAAAATTCTTTACTGTGAGGGTGGTGAGGCACTGGAATGGGCTGCCCAGGGAAGTTGTGAATGCTCCATCCCTGGCAGTGTTCAAGGCCAGGTTGGACAGAGCCTTGGGTGGCATGGTTTAGTGTGAGGTGTCCCTGCCCACGGCAGGAGGGTTGGAACTAGATGATCTTAAGGTCCTTTCCAGCCCGAACCATTCTGTGATTCTATCATCACTTACCTGTGTTAACATACACACGTGTAGCAACTGCCATAATACTGAGCCAGTAATTCCCCAGTGAGCCATCTTCCAGGGAACAGTAAGCCATGCACTTCAGAAACTGACTTAAGATGCTTTGTCCTCAGAAAAGCACACTCAACCCACTCCTCTTGGCTAGCTAGAAGTGTTTAGCTGTTCCTAAACTAATACATATATTGTAAATAGACACATGGTGCCTCGAACACAACACCCAACAGAACTACTACAAGGTCTAAACCAGTGAACTCTCAGAGCCACCTGTGATGCGCTTTACAGAAGTGTTGTTTGGTAAATTTTCAAATTTGTTCTTTTATTCTGACTGAATGTCCATTTTCACAACAAAACAATAGAAAAGGAAAGAATTAACACTGCTCTTTCTTAACAGAACAGCATTATATACCCTTATGCTGCCAGACCAATTACACCAAAGTACTAGGGTCCCCAAGACAGTGCAGTGACTTAAAATGCTCTCTCCAAAACCCATGGAGTCAACAGAAGCCATATAAACCAACACCCTGAAGCAGGGACAAA
The DNA here is from genome assembly GCA_025447955.1 of Psilopsiagon aurifrons. Lineage (NCBI taxonomy): Eukaryota > Metazoa > Chordata > Aves > Psittaciformes > Psittacidae > Psilopsiagon > Psilopsiagon aurifrons. The sequence goes on from JAOEHY010007846.1 coordinate 44,098, forward strand.
TGTTTGAGATAACTTGAATACAAACATTAGGGACAAATCAGTTACAGCAGGGAATCAGTGATGAAATAGTAAGGCAGTCAAACCCCCCTGCTCTTGATCTTATTTGATGCATTAAAATGCTATAACCCAGATTTCCCCCTCTCCCAATTAGACTAATCCCACATTTTTTCCTTAAAATACCTAGGTTTTGCATCTAATGAAAAAAACCCAATGTGACTGCATCCTTATGCAAAAACTCCTTTTACCATTAAAAAAAGAAATATGCCTGTGTAAAATATGCTTTTATCATAGAATCACAGAATTGTTTGGGTTGGAAGTGACCTTTAGCTCATCTAGTTCCAACCCCCCTGCCATGGGCAGGGACACCTTTCACTAAAGGAGGTTGCTCAAAGCCCCATCCAACCTGACCTTGAACACTTTACAGGGATGGGACTCAGTAAGCATTCAAATACACTGTATCATTAAACCACAGTAAATCATTTCAGGATGAACATGAGAGCCAATGTGAATGATGCCACTGGAGTGCCTATGGTTCAGAGCTATCCCACAGTAAAACTCTGGAAGTAGAGGAAAATATTATGAACAAAGCACTACTGAGGATGTCTTAAATCTAATCTTTTGCTTAAATAAAGTAAAAAACTCAACCCAAGAATTGGGCACAAAAATTGCTTGCTAGGAAAAATGTATGTGCTCTTTTGGAGCAGAAATTGCTAATATTTAGGATTATAATTATTGCTCTCTTAATTGTAAACCCCAAGATTAACTGCCAATCTACAATGAGGGAAAGGAAAATGAAATCTTGTGCCTTGATAATGTAATCAAATCCTATTTTGTGAATTGACAAACTTCTAAAATGCCACAGCTTTATAAAGTAAGTCTCACGTACTGTGAAAAAATAAAAATTGGAAAGCAGTCTTCTTTCTATTGTCTTAATTTTGGGTATCAGATCAAATGAATGCTGTGCACTCTGTAACTTCAGTGTGCTAGACACAAAACCTTCCAAACTGGACGGGCTGAAATCAGTGCTTCCAAAGGCTGGCAAACAAAACCTGCAACTACTAACAAGTGAAAACTGGGAAAATACTGATGGATCACCATTATGTTTTAGGTGACAGAAAAAATTACACTCTTAGAGAAGAAAACTAAAAAGTATATTGTCAATTTCTATTTAAAATGAAGTTACATATAAGAAAAAAAAAGGAATGGCAAAGTATTTTTTTCTATTTACTGTGTGATGTTAAATAATAGTTTTACCAAGATATTTATATATATTTGTACTGTGCATCATTTGTGCCATGGTGGTGCTCACCTGCCAATATCATGTGCCATGTTATGAAAGGCACTCTGTGTAAGAATTCAACCTATTTTACAGTTGTCTGACAAGTATCATCACAACTTCTATTACTATGGGTCATTACCAGGTTGACTCATCCTGGGGAGGGACTCTTCATTAGGGACTACAGTGAGAGGACAAGGAGTAACGGGTTCAAACTTAAACAGGGGAAGTTTAGATTGGATATGAGGAAGAAATTCTTTA
>JAOEHY010007847.1:0-12576 GCA_025447955.1 Psilopsiagon aurifrons
TTCATTTTCTCATCAACCAACACCCCCAAGTCCTTCTCCTTGGGCTGCTCTCAATCTCTTCTCTGCCCAACCTGGAGCTGTGCCTGAGATTGCTCCGACCTAGGTGTAGGACCTTGCACTTGGCATGGTTAAACTTCACCAGGTTGACGTTAGCCTACCTCACAAGCGTGTCAAGGTCCCTCTGGATGGCATTCCTTCCCTCCAGAGAAGTCAGGGTTTTCTCAGATGCGTGACATTCTGAATATAAAAACCCTTGACCATGACTTTCGGTGTGAGAAAGAGTGTTTGAAATGAGAGACTTGTCACGTATCAGATCCTTTCATTCAAATTGGATGTTCCTTTCATGAGACTGAGAGGACAACTGCTCAGTTCATGGCTAAGCATTGCCAGAAGCGTCCTCATTAGAAGGAAAGTGATACTCTCATGGACTTTCGGAACTACTTAAGTGGATTAATGAAATGTGTTTGGCACGTGAATGTTGTAGTGAAATGTTTGGCAGCAGATTGAGTCCTTTAAAGTTTATGAACAAAAGTACCTATTATTTAATTGATTCCTTATTCTTGTTTTCCTGAAAATACTGTCCACAAAGATAAGATTTGTCCTCCCTTGCTTAATTCAATTAGCTAAACGATGAAAATTGGATTTGTACATAGCATATTACATTAAACATGCCATTAAAGAACGGACAGTTCTGGCAGTATTGATGTGCTGGCACAATAGATCTGGTGCATCTCTTGAAACAGAACATTTTTTGCACTGAGTTGGGTGGGCTTGTGGATTTTGGATATTTTTCTCAATAAAATAAACGTTTTACTTGTCAGTGTCAATGCTAAAAATAATTGAAAGGTAAAAAATGGAAATAAAACGTATCGTTCCTGACCAGCATCTCTTTATTTGTGGTGTATTCTTCTGTGATCCATAGGGCCACCTCTCAAGCTACATTTGTTTGAGTGATCTCACTTTCAAAAGAAAATATTGGAATAAAATTGGTTGCTAATGATTTCCAGGGAGCAGTTCAAAGCCTAAATTTAAGCAAGAAGACAGCAAATATATTACCGTGCGTAACATGAGTCAGGCTTCCTGCAATCACAGGAGACCTTTTAAATACCCTTTTTGGAATCCTGGAGTTTCAAGTGGCAGAATTTGAATCAGAGAGAGGAAATGCGTCCCTCTTATTCTCATTTTTTTACTGTCTTGGGAAATGCTGTTGCTCTTCAATAGTAACTTTCTAAGGTCACAGGCAGATTCCTAATGTGTTGATGGTAGATCTAGAGTTTGTAAGACAAATCCCCTCAAATGCCTCTTTTCTGATAGTGGGAGGCTGGTTATCCTTATTATGATGGCATATTCTGCATAAGAAGTGACTTCACCTCGAGAACGTTTGCATGTACAGTGCTAACATTCTCTGTCAGTAAAGAGGCCAAAGTCCCCAACTTGAAAAGTTGCTATTATAAGAAATGGAGCTAGTGAATTTAAGCCACTGCTTAAATTAAATTAACCTTGGGTTTTGGCTGGATAGTTTAGAAGTCTGTTATACAAAAATATACCCTATCCACCTTAAAATTAACTACATATGTAGTGAGGACTCGAAATAGCATACGATTTTGTGCATTTCAGCATAACCTCTAGTAAAAAGAAATCTGAAATCAGATGTTGACTTACTTAGGTGTGCTCGATGGAAAACTCGTAACAACAGAGAATACTGATCCCAGTGGTAGAAACAGACCCCAACAGATACAAATGAGCAGCATAAGGAAAGATTCAGGATGGAGTCATGACCTTCTGAATGAAATAGTTCCCAGGTAAGAAGTGCAGTGCTGGCAGAACTGCCTGCTTGAGTCATCTGACGAGGTAACAGCTTGTATTTTCTGTCCCAAATGAAGTACATTTTAGGGGAAACTGCATATGGGCAGGAGCATGGACAAAAGACTGATTGGGTTTTTTTAACACCAGTAATTTGGTGTTAGTAGAGTCTCAATGGGGTCCACTGTATTATTTAGAACTGTGAAAGTCTTTGGGATACAAGAAAATTTGGAAACTGAAATTGAGAGCGCATCACATCCCATCTCCTTGTAGGAAACAAGACCACTTCAGAAATAACCCTCTGCATGAACAGTTAGCAGAATGATTTATTTATTCTTAATGTAACTGAATTTCGTATGTTCTGGGCTCTCTTTTGTACTTGTATTGATTTTCTTTTAAGGCTGTGTGGGAAACGGTCTAAGTGGGCCTTAACTCCATGTAACGGAGGGGATGCTCGCTGCTGGTGAGGATTCCTCCACGACAGATTCAGTGAGGTCGCTCTCAGTGGAGCTCTATTTTTCTGTGTGCGTGAATTCTGGAAAATGAATCCTGTCAGCAGAAAAATATAGTTGCTGTTTAAAAAATGCCAGTTGCTGCACACTGGATTGTTGGGAATCTGTTCCATGTTCCCAGTACATTTAGCAGACAATGAAGGCCAACAATTGAAATCTTACTCCAAGTTTTGCCTCATTTATCTTCTCTTTGTGTCTGTAAATGAAAATGTAACTGTTGCATTTTTGTAATTCCCAGAATTCCTCAAGGATGCAGAGTTTCCTAGGTGCTGCACAGAAATGTACAAGCTGAAGGAAAATAGGACATCCGTGGTGCACAGATGGAGCAAAAACTTATCCATAGAGTAAGCAATATGACCAAATGAATTACATTTTTGTGGCAAAACTAGACCCTCTTACCTTTTAAGAAGCAAATCTCCTCCTGTAATAGTGCACCTAAGTGGAGTTTTACATAATGAACCTTACCCAGGAAATAAGAGCATTGAACAAAACCATCCTGACCAAGCTGTGCTTCTTACAACAAAAAGGCAAGGATGGGGTTTCTTAAATCTGGTTAAATAACAGCACCACAGGATGTGAAACCACTGGCTTATAAATTATAACTGCTTCAAGCAGTGGTTGAGAGAGATTGTGTGTCTTAAGATTGCCCAACATCTGCTTGAGAATTCTTACGAACAGAGCATTTAATCACATGCTTGACTCAAAATGCATACATTACTGCTGTTACTGAATAGGTCTGTGATTCCTTTTTGAGAGTAATGGCAATATATAGCTTGGGCTTGAATCTACAGAAGAGTAAAATAGTGTGATGTCTCAGTACAGTTGGGCACTGCTGAGTCCCTCCTGGGATGTGGCTGCAGCATAAGGCTGGATGCTAACAGCTTGTTCCCTTCGGTGGTTCTTACTTGTTACCCTGAAGCTGTGGCTGTTTTCCTTTTTATTGAGAGTACCTGGGAGATGTCCTTGTACCAGAGCTTTAAACAGAATATCCTATGGGGACATCTCACGTCCTGGGAGGCTAGCTGTTTCTCCTTCTCTGCCGCTCCTCGCTGCTAAGTTTGGGGATGAGCAGTAGTTGAATGTAGAATTTCTTTAAATGATGAAATGCAGTTGTAACTCTAGGGAAGCGTTTAAAAGAACAGCTCTCGTTTCAGAGCCATTAGCAATGTAGTTCATGTTCTGAATATTAAAATAAGACACATTTAGAAGTGGTTTTGGTGTTTCAGAAGGTGCCTGCTACTGAAATGGTGGTTCAGAACATTAGAAGTCAATTACAAGTCAATCTGATGTGTGAGAATGAGTTGGCCTCGGCTCCCATAGTGAAACAGTTGTCTTCATTCTGAACCTTGCAAGCTAAGCAAGGGCATTTGTTCAAGAAATAATGTTCCTGTAGGAAACCCAGGACTGTACTGCTTGCTGTTTAGCAGCTAATTAAACATTTTTATGTGCAGCAGATGCTGCATGGTGTCAAACCCTCCCAACCTTTAAACTGCCTGTCATGTTGCCCGTGGACCGGTCCTTCCCATTGCAGGTGTTACTGTGCAGTTTGTAACCTGAACTGGCCGTGTCTGTCTTGCATGGCTGAAATACCCATTGCATATCTTGATTTGGCTTTATGAACTTGCTTTGTGTACAGCAATATCATGGGTCATTTCTTGCTCTTTGGAGAGAGTTTTGCAAATCCCAGTTTAATAGTTCCTAGTTTGCTCCATCTGTTGACACACTGCCAACATTCAAGTCTGCGCAGTAAATCTTTTGTGAGACGTAAGAAAGTCCTTCCTCATCACCCATATAGGCTGAAATCTTAAACTGTGTTCTGTAAATCATTTATCTCTGTGCTTTTTAAAGAGTGGCCTACCTTTCCCCTTGAGGCCATTGGTCTTGAATGTATTTATTTTTCTGGAAGAGAGCCATGAATGAATCATGGCCTGGAGCAGCTCACGGTCTGAACTCCTCTCTATTGTTAACCTAAAATACTTCATGCAGTTGTTACAACATTTTGCTATGTAAAACTTAATAGAAGAGAGATTGATTTCAGACTTGTTAGTTGCTTTTGAAGTTCCTTGGCACTATGTGGAAATGGTTTCTTATGGTCATACAGCTGTAGTCCACTAAAACAACTAATGATTGTTGCACGGGAAGTTAGTACATGGGAATATGTTACCAACTCTTTGTTGTAATGAGGTGTGTTTGTCCTTTTCTCAACAAATAGTCACTTTAACTTTTCATTCCATTTGTACTTTTCCTGTTTATGCCTTCCTGCTTCATTTCCATACTGGTTTATTGTTTTATTGTTTCTCTTCTTAACTCTCAAGTCTTTCATTCTGTTCCTCAGACATTCCTCTTTCCTGGTCTGGCTGTTCCACCGTGGATATTGTTTCATGCTCCGTCCCCTTTTTTCCTGTGTAACAGTGCTTTCATTAAAGGCAACCAGGCAGATGATTTATTTCTTGATGTCTTAAAAGGATTCTTTGTAATAAAGAGCCTGGACCCAATCAAACTACTAAGGATTTCCGTAGGTGAGTCAGCAGCATGGGCCTTGCTGGCTCTGAGGGCAGCAGTGCCAGTGGAGTATGTAACTCATCTCATACTTCAGAGGGAATAAACCAGATGACACAGGATGAATGGGAAATCAAGGTTTGACTGGATACATAACCACAGATTCTGGTTTCCACTTCTCTTTTTAGTCTAATCTCAGTATTGTGTCCCTTTATTAACTCTCCTACCATTGTGAGCAGCCCATTCGGCTGCTGCTAAACTTATGATCTGGGGACTGCATAAAACTACCACCCAGGATGCTGACTTGCTCTGTCAACATGTGTAAGGTGTGTTCCTTATCACTTGCTCATTTCCCCTTTTTCCAAGTATTTGAGCATTGAGTTCCTCCAGATGGCTGCTATGTGACCCTTCAATATCAGCTCCACTGAATGCACCAGACTTTGTTTCAAATGCAGAGGCTGTGTTTCTCACCTGTGCTTCAGTAAGGTTTCTCTTTAGATTTGGTTGACCTTCAGTGTCAGTGAATTGGATGAACAGAGGGAGAGCAACAGCTGCAACCTTATCATAAGTGAGGTGCCTCTAGGTTTGGCTGAAAAAGTGCGATCCCCTTCTGTTGGCGAGCTGGACTTTACAGTACCCCACAGCTTCCTGATGTTTGCAACAAACACCTTTGCCAAACTGGGAAGAGAAAGATGGAGCTAGAGGCCAGTATTGCTGGCTGGTTTAGGGAACTGAACTGTAGGCCCCATGTTCTTTAAACCCATGGAGGTGGTAATGCTAGAGCCTGTTCTGACTTGGGAAACTGCAGAGTAAACATAGCACTTGGTGCCTGTCCAGTGGAGGGGGACCCAAGCAGGGTGGTGACTCATGCCTTTTCCCAGCAATTACTTTAAAAATAGAATTGAAATTGAAATATGCTTTGCAGGTCAGAATGTCAGCTCAGTGTGGGTGATAGTTTTTCATGGGTAAGGTGTTGACAGAGGACAAAGCATTCTTCATTTTCAAATTCACTTCTGCTGGCCGCATAGTCTGAATGTGTGGAAAATGAATTTTCTTTGTATTATCTAGGGCAGGAAGAACAGCTGTTACCTTTGTAAAGCTATTTTCAAGTATATTTTTGAGTAAACAGCTGCTCTGTCACTTTCGATACCGTAGTTTCATACAGTTTTTGTAGTGTCCTTATTTACTTGGTTTACTAGATAAAAATCTACAGTGCAGTTGTTAACTGATCCTGAATTTAATGACTGCTTTAGGGAGTCTCTTACTCTTGCATGTTTTAACCTCTTACTCAAACTTGTTAAATCACAAATGTCAAGAAGTTGATTAGGTTTTAGTACAGGAACAGGAAGCTCCAGACTATACATCCCAGAACTGGTCATGCAAACTGCCCAAATTTCAGTTACATCTTTAGTCCCGGAACTTACATGTCATTTCAACCTTCAGAATCCAGCCTTCTGCCCAAGCCTTTTCATCAACGGTGAAGGGCTGCTTTGGCAGTTATGCACGTACTGTTTAATGGGAGTCATGCAGCTTCAAAGACCTAGATGCTGGAGAGGGACTCTTCATTAGGGACTGTAGTGATAGAACAAGGGGTAATTGGCTCAAACTGAGAAGTTTAGATTGGATATAAGGAAGAAGTTCTTTACTGTGAGGGTGGTGAGGCACTGGAATGGGTTTGCCCAGGGAAGTTGTGAATGCTCCATCGCTGGCGGTGTTCAGGGCCGGGTTGGACAGAGCCTTGGGTGGCATGGTTTAGTGGGAGGTGTCCCTGCCCATGGCAGGGGGTTGGAACTGGATGAGCTTAAGGTCCTTTCCAACCCGAACTGTTCTATGATTCTATTCTGACCTGCCTGAAACTTCATGCTGGTGTAATGGCTATAGGGGACTTTTCCTTGTTTTAAATTGGAGTAGAACTGGATTGTGAGGAGTTTGCAGCCAGAAGGGGCTGTCTTTAAACAATAAAAATAAAAGATACTTTAAAAAGTTATCATCCTTCTGTTGGCTTTTGGTTCCTTCACTTGCCTTGGTTGTACCTCGAGGCCTTCTTTGAAAGACTTCAGCCTAATGTTTAAGATTCCTCCCCTACTCAATTAACGAAGCTAAGTAAACAGTTTGGTTAGGTATCTCCTTTTGGCTTTATTAAACTCATTTGTCTGACTTCTCTTGCATGGAAGCTCTTTAGCTCTATGGTGCACTTGGTAAATTTGAAAGCTTCTGTTCCCACACCATGGGTTACTTTTTTAAATCTCTGCCTCCTGCCAAGGTTTCTCCAAAGCTCCTGTGTTAAAATTAGATGTGCAGCATGGGAAGGGGGCAGTGTTTCTTGGGCTTCTTTGTGGTTTTGGGTTTTTCTTTGCATCTTCAAGTTGTCTTGCTCTTAGCAGTGATGAAATGTCTGACTCACTCCCTGTACAAGACAACAGAAGAGAGCCAAGAAGTTTGTAGCTTCTTAGAATGCTCCAAGCAGTGGTGCGGGAGGGGGAAGAGCTGATAGGAAGCAGCCTGCCAATGTCTGTCTCCTGGTGCTGTCGCAGAGCTTTGGCATTGCAGGCTGGTGCAAGACTGTTTAAATCCAAATGATTTTCACAACAGAATCTAGCCAATCCTTATTTTCCTTCTTTTTGTTTCCTTATTGCCTCCCAAGTCTGGTAATGGGGCATAGAGCCTAAATGATGAGGCTGCGCACACTGCACGCTGCTCTACTCTGACCCTGCATTTTGTCAAGTAGTTGACTGAGTCAGTAGCAATTTGACAGTTTGAAAGTGAGTTTGTACAGAGAGCAGTCGATGATGAAACTACATCACTGTGCTGTAAGTTCTTATGACATTTTAAAATGGATTACATTTCAAGGTTGTACTTGCAGAGGTGCTTTTAAAATAAAGCATCTGCTTTCTTCTGCTTTACTTTTTATTCAGGATGTGTCTCCTCTGTTCCTTCTCTAGTTTATTTGAGACTAATTTCAGCGGGATTCTTTTTCCAACATAAAACTGAAATTGTGTTGTTTGTATTAAAACCAATAGAAAACCTCCCAGAACCCCAGACCCTTCTTCCCTCCTGATTTCATGACTGAACTGATCTGATGGCTGGCTGATGTTCCACTTGGATTAGCGCAGCTGCCGAAGTGGTGGCGTGGTTCATGTCCCCTATTAAGGCAGGGACGGCAGCAGTGCTGGGGTCACCTGAAGCCTTCTGCAAGCCCTTCTGAAATCACAGGGCACATCTGGAGACCTGCAGAGATGCCAGCTTGTTCTGGTGAGGTAACTGACCTTAGTCTAGAAGTTATTATCAGTAAGAACTTGAAGTCCTCAGTAATTCCTAATATCAGACTGTAAGAGCTAAAAAGTTGGCACATCATAGAAACAGTATAGTCTCATCCAACAAATGTGGCTAAACTGGATTCTTCCAGTGTGATTCCCTGATGCATCTTTGAGCTGACAGTTTGGGATATTCAAATGGGCTTTAGACAGCCTTCTGGTGTCCAGTTCCTTTAAACAGGCACGTTATTCTTGTCCAGCAACCCACTGCTGGTATCTTTGGTGTGAAGAAATTCTGGTGACTAAAAAACCTCTTCTTACAGCCTTGAAATGTATGTAAATTATATAGCTTACAATGAGTTACGAAGGAAAAGCTGAAAAGAATTGCACGTCTAACCCTGAACTGCAACCTGGTCATGATTTTAATGATCCCAGTTGCACGAGTTTCTCTTGTTCTGTGTGAAAGTTAGGACACAAATCTAGTAGGGAGTTAAATGGAGGGTGTGTGCATTTACTGCCCAAGAAGATGGGCAGAATCAGGAAAAAAGTGGATAATGAATAGAATGCTCTGAATATTTACTTACATCTGTGCATCACTGATGAGGCTGACCTTTCTTTTACACTGAGTTTGTTATTTGGAGTTTTGCTGTGAACCACTTGCAGTCATTTGATTGGTGTTAAACAGAACTGTAACAAATGAAAGCCAGTGGGTTATGGCCAAAGGGGGCTTTTAATTCGTTCATCTGATGCTCCTTTTATCCTTTTGTTTTTGGCTCAGCTATCTTGTCCATCTTCATCTTCTGGGAACCTCCATAGGGTGGAATCTTCCTCTTCTCTGGAACAAAGTGAGCAAAAAGTACCTGTGGTTAAATGTTCTGGAAGAACAGAGTTAGTGGTGTTCATATTTCTGTTTGACTCTAAAAGTATCTCATTGTTTGCTTGAAGATTATGCTGCTGTTATGACCCTGCTCCAACTGAAATTACACTGTCTCTTTTAATCTTCCTTTGGATGATGGGGCAGACAATTATGAAGAGGGCAAGCTTTGTCTTGAAGCAGGTAATAAATAACCATCTCCATCAACTTACAGTTTGGATCAACTTGTCTGTCTGGAATGACTGCAGTTTAACACATTATGGTCTAATGAAATAATAAACTATCTTCAAAAAAATGTAAAGTGTCTTTTTAAACCTTATATGCCAGTGATGTGAATTCGGGTGTGTTTTTATATAAGGTAGCTTTGAGGTGCAGTGCAAATGAATCTGGCTTTTTACAGGGAAGAGTTTGAGATCCAGAGTTCAGCAGGATTAACGTTGAAGAAAAGATGTTTGCTCGGGAGGCTATGTAATTTTCATGCTAAAATGGATTTTGAGACAGGATGTTAAAAGCTGCTGTCATTTGGTGTATATGCAACCTATTCTGGTAAAAGTAGATGTGGATAGATAGAGATATGAGTAGTAATTGAAGCAATGTTGTTTTATGAAGCCTGTGACAAATAATGGTGTTTTGGGAAAAGTTTTTGCTTTGGGCACAGACTTAATCACCTGTGAGCAGAGTTCAGTGTGTTTTGGGCTTCTCTTCAGACTTAAGGTCACTTTGTGCGTTCCTTTGTGTTGTAGCACAAGTATCTGGGTTGCTGTTGCTAGAAAAGCCGAAATGAGATTGCAGTAAGAAACTGGAAGGACGCTGATAAATTCCTCTCTCGCATGCAGTGACTGCCCGCTGGCACATTACTTCCTCAGATGGGCACCTAAAGAGAAAGGACCCATCTCTTTGTAGCTGTACACTTGTCTTGTTGATGGACACAACCCGTGCCCCCTGCTGCTAGTCTTACAAGCTGAAATCACTTGAAAATAGTTCAACAAAGTACATGTGAGTCTCTTTCCACATGGAGATCCATGTTTAGTTAATGCTGAAGTTTCTCACAACAGGGAGGCGTATCACTGCTGTGGCCCATGTGCAGGGAGACGCTTGCCCAAGGCATGTTTAACCAGCTGTTGTTATAGTGGAAATCTTTTATTTTCTTAGTTGGACGTGGAACAGATGTCAGGCTTCATTTCAATAATAATTACAAGATCAACGGTTGAGCGGGGTCTGTAGAACTAGGCTGTCAGATCACCCTACGGACTGCAACTGCACTTGATATAATACCTTCTTTTTTCCCTCCTCTGTATTAAAAAGGAAAACAATCTTAAAACAAGTTGTGAAACAGTGGTAACTGTTCAAAGAAATGTCTCAAAATATACCCAGAAATGACCTAGCAGCTTTTGTTGCTTGTGAAATCTTGGTGTCTGCGGAGCTGTGCTGACATGTTGTTCTGCAGTGTTCAGTGGGCCCAGGGGATGCGGGCTGTCACACAGACTTGGGGTAGGAAATCCTTGCTCGCTGAGCATCCTCCACAGCAGAGAACCAGGAGCCACTGCTGGTGCTAGCACAGAGAGATGTGGTCACTCAGTCCTGGCTCCCTCACACAGTGGTTCCTTCTTCTGTTGCCTTGGCTGGACTGCATGAACAATGTCATTTCTCAGTGATGAAGGTATATGGAACAGGAGTGGCAACTGGAGTCTGGCCCAGGATTTGAGTTGGACCATTGATGCTCTGCCTGGGTGCCTGGGCTTGGGATGAAGCGCTTGTGTTCTAGTTCAGGTACAAGCCCTCAACTATCTGGGTCAGTTTGTGTTTCAGCAAAGCATGGTTTCGCTGGTATCTGAGACAGTGGAGAGCCTTTGATATCATTCAGTTATAAGGTAAACGCAGAATGAAAAATTTTAATACCAAGGCAAACCAAAATGCAGTTCATCAAACAAGATTGGGTTTGCTTTGCTAATTTGTGAGTTTGCCTTTCGAGCAGCTTGGCTGAGCATTAGCATGTGCTGAGTTCAGCAGCTTCAGCAAGGTTTTCTCATGGTGCGTTAGCTGGTAAGAGTTGTTCTCAAAGATTGCCAGCATCTGTCAGCTTGCACTTTGTTATGTCTTGTGTTAACAAGCATTCCACCTAACTGCAGTGGAGCGGCCTGTCCGTGCCGGCGGGGTTCCTATGGGAATGCGCAGGGTCTCTGTTCCCCGAAAGCCCATGTTCCCTCAGACTCTTCAGCTGTTTAATAAACATCCTGCTCCAAAACATCGGCTGGGAGCTGCTGTAGCGTATCCAAAGGATCAAAAGCTGTTTTGACCGCTCCTTTTCCAAGCTCCTCCTCATCGCAGGAGCTCTATCTCTTTAAACAAAGAAACTCTTCCTACCTCTTCCCTTCCAGCACTTCCAAACAGGAGTGGCATGCCTTTTTCTTGAGGATACGCATTAAAAAGGTTTGCAATTAGTTTGCAGCAGCTCTTTGTCCTGATACGTACCAATGTCTGCTGCAGATCTTTTCTCAGTGCCGGTGGTTTGGTTTTCCGTATTTCACAGTATTTTTCTTGTCTGGGCTTTTTTTTTTTTTTTTTTTTTTCCCCCCAAGAATTTATTTCAAAACTGTATTTTTACATTATTATTTTGACTACCATTTTTTCAAATATTAGGTCATAAAAGTCCTGTTCTGCTTGCTGGCAATGAAAATATTTTCTAGTAGTCTGTGAATACAGTATCGACTTTAAAAAAATAAGAACATGGTACTATTTATAAATGTCATAAATGAGTTTAAGAAATGCATAAGATAATGTTTATGGTTGTTATTAGACTATGTGCCTTTCAGCTTTTAAGCAACTGAAATCTTTCTATTCCATATACTGTGTGTGTTGAGGCTAAATCTGGATTTCATTTAGTGTTTGGAATGCACTTTTGGCGAGCATTCGACAGCCCTGAGATCTCATGACCTGTCCTTGCAAGGATGTGAAAATACTTCTGCATCAGTTAATCTTGCATGATTTCGATACGTTTTGAAGTTGGAACTGGACAGCACAGACCCTCTGTGGAATCCAAACCTTTGATGGCCTTATTCCCATTCCCTTCCTGACTGCCTCCCATGCTGCTTGGCTGCACCTCTGGGCAAAGGTGGGAACTCCCTCCACTATTTCATATGGAAATGGAAGGTTTGGGATCTAAAATAAACCTTACTGAGTCTTGGTACATTTTTCCCCTCAGAGAACAGACAGTTGTGCTGCCATTTATATACCTGTGCATTTATTATGGTAGCGTATATGTTTATTGCATTGAAAGGAGGAGGAGTTGAATAGGAGAAACACCATGAGCAGAATTCTACTGCAACTCTGTATTTTTGTTGCCCTGCGCTTCTTGGGTTCCACCACAAACCTGCAACCCTACAGAGCTTTGTGGTGGGGCCCTGGCTGGCTTGTCATCTCTCTGAAAGTGGCTCATTCATACGTGTAAGCTGTCAGACGGTTTAATGTCATGAAATTACTCAGAACAGGCGAAGTATTTTATTTAGTAAGGGTGATGAGGCACTGGAATGGGTTGCCCAGGGAAATTGTGAATGCTGCATCGCTGGTGGTGTTCAAGGCTGGGTTGGACAGAGCCTTGGGTGGCATGGTTTAGTGGGAGGTGTCCCTGCCCATG
>JAOEHY010007849.1:0-15746 GCA_025447955.1 Psilopsiagon aurifrons
AATGTACTAAGCAGTAACTAAAACATTGGTGTTATCAGCACTGCTCACAAGCCGAAAGTCCAAAGAAAAAAAAAAAAACACAGCTCCACACTGGCTACCAAGAAGGAGAAAAATGACTGCTACTGCCGAACCCAGGACAGGTAACTACGAGGCAAGTCTCAATAAATAGTAAGGCTGATTTTTTGGGTTTTTTTGTTTGGTGTTTGTTTTGTTTTGAAAAGGTTGAATGATTCTTTGATTTAAGACATGTTCATAACTCTTGTACAAAGTGACTCTGAAGGCCATTTTCCCTCTGGGACTATTTGCTGTGAACTTCTGGTTGTACTTTTTAGGCACACTTTGTTAGGAAGGGCATGAAGTGATAGAATGCCATCCAAGCAACACTGAAGGACCTGCTCTTGGTATCACAGCTGTAAAAGTAAACATTAATTCAGCTTTTTATGCCACTTAAATTCTTGTTTTCTCCTTTAAGCAATAATCAGCAACAACCTTGACAGTACCCACTCAGTGCTTTTCACCATGAAATAAACCAATTTGCCAATATCTTTCTCATCAATCCACTTTTTAAAAACATTCCTGAAAGTGTGAAGTATAAATGCTAAAATAAAATGGAATATACATTAAAATAATGCAATATCCAATTACTCATGGTTTGCAATATGCTATATACATCATGTCCTTGATATCAGCCAATGCAGTGATGACAGATTACAGTTTTCCTCTTATGTCAAGAAACTCATGGAAACTGTTCTGTTCAATGAGACATCCCAGACAAAACAGAGACCCATTTCTTTGAGATTTATGTGCTTGATTTACCTTCATTGTCCCTTAGAGTAAAGTTGGGATTCAAAGAAAGCCCTTCATCAAGGGAAAAATGGAATCTTGCCCCATTTGCAGAGTTATCTTTATCAGTTGCAGTGATAGTCTGAATTACCTGAAATGAAAATTAACAGTGAAGGTTTTGAAATTTGAACTTGATCCAAATAGTACCTGGTGTCAACAGGATGCTCAAACTTACCTTATTTTAATTTTCTACTTCCCTGCTGTTTAATTCAACTGATGAAGTGACTGGGCCATTAGTTTGATTTCTCCAACATGAAATATTTTAGCAACTACACCTCAGAGCTAGGTAAAAGCATCTAAAGCATCTATACTTCCTGATATTCTGATACATTCAGGATCTGGTACAGAGATTTTCACCTTCCATATTGCATATGGGTGACTTTCAGAATTAGAGTTTCACCTAAACATCTGTTTTTATGGAGCCAACATTCAGGCTGAACCAGGATGGTCTATGTGGAGCATCATCTGCTAGCCATCCTACTAATTAGATGTACTTTTATTGGTTAGGAAAAGTAACTGTTTAACCAAAATGGCAAGTATATAATACTGGCTGACTAAAATTCCTCATCAGAACAATTTTTAAGTTGCCGGAGAACAGTACAGGAAGAAGAGCAGCCACTCCTGGTTTTAGTCTGGTTTGCCCCAAAGCAACAGAATTTGATGGGAGAGGTATTTTTGAAAGGCAGCACCTTTGCCTTTGAAAGCCCTGGTGGTTTCTAAGATTTACTTTCAACTAAATAAGAGCTAAGCTTTTGGAATGTGTGACCAAGTAATATTTCTACCTCTGCTTTCATTTTCATGCTGGGTCTGGAAGCTCAAGTGCTAAAGTAGAATTTAATAAAAGTTGTTCTCGTGATATAGGCAGTGAAGCCCACACAGACAGCTGCACAGAGTTGATAGATATCCTAAGGGAACATAAGAGGGGGAGGGAAAGAGCTCTTTTCATGAGAATTTTTCTTTTCACTGTTCAGCTGCAGTCTTTCTGGACTGAACCTGAAGCATAAACAGTACAGGCTCAAGTGAAATAGTACAGGCTCAAGTGATTTGTGCTGTTTTTAAAACTAAAAGACAACACACAGTTCTCTACCTTCATTCACATAAGAGAAGCAAAACAAATTCATATGTAAACAAATGCTTAGAGTACAATGTTAATTTCTTTGACTATATAAAATATAGTACATTTTATTGATTGTATACACATGTGACACAACTACTAATATTGATGATAATTGCTAAGAATAGTTTCGAAGTTTGTCGTAATAATTTTTAGTAAACCGTAGCAGAATAAGATCACTCAGAGACATCTAAAATCATGAGTTTGCCAAAGTCATGGTAATACTGGTGGAAATGTTTGGCAAAAGCTAATTGTTCTCTACTGAATTTTGCAGAGGTAGCATATCCGTTATTGAAATAACTCCCATGCAAAGCCTGAAAAGTAAGATTAAATTAACCAGATCTATTTAGCTAATAATGCTGAAATGGTATGAGGCAAAGCAAGAAAAAAATGAAGTTGATGGAGAAATATTTTCAAAAGAATCATTTTTTATTACTACCCAAATACTAAAACTACTGTTAAAGACCATTGTAAAAAGTTCAGGCAAAACCATAAAAAAAAAGATACAAATTTAATAAATATTGTTTACAAATCCTCAGTACTGTTTATCAGTGAAACATAAGTCATTCTGCCAAGCACCTTCAGCTTTTATTTGACAGCCTAGTAGATAAACTGTTGTCCTGTTGTCCTCTCTCACATAAAATTTTCAGTGACATTTCACAGAATCTTGTTTCAAGAACATGCCATTTTGCAACAAAAATACCTGTAATGAAGGCCTCAGTGCCACAAGACTTTAAAAAAAAAAAAAAAATTTGGTTTTAGGTCTAATTTTAAAACTCAGAAAATATACTGTCTACATTCACATTTTTTCAGAGTAATTCAGAGGTGAGGAACAAAAGTGTGTGTCCCCTTAAGCCTCAGATGTATTGTTAAACTTTTCTAATTAATGGCCCAACTAATTAATGGCCTATTAGCAGACATTAACGTTCACCTTACCAAGCTGAATGAAATAGAAATGTAGACATAGAACCTCACCTGCTGTAAAACTCACTTGACAGCACTGAAATGATGAAACTGGAGGGTTATGCTATTTTTAAAGCCAAGAGTTGTCAAGAAAAGAAAAAATTTCAAGAATGAAGGCAAACTAATTGAAGAGGATAAAGAGAAGGTACTAAATTTTGCTCAGATACTTTCCAGAACTGAATCAATAAAAAAGAAAATATACACATGACAAATTTATAACAGAGATGTTCCTTGGCCGCTAACATTGATTTCTTGTGGCTATTAGAAATAAGAGCATCCAGGGTGAGGTACCTCATGTTGACAGCACAATATTTATACATCCTGATTCTGAAAAAGTTCTTTGTACATATATGTGTGTGTGCGTAGGCACGAACATGTACAGTGATAGATAGTGTCAGGGAAATGACATTTCACTACTATAACAACTTTATTATTCCTCTGAAAAGCATCAGAAAAAAATTATCTTTGGAGAGCTGTAGTGAATGTGACTTGCAGATCTAGACAGATATTTTAATAGGTTCATACTCTGCCAGGAGAAACACTGCACTTGGAAACACTCAACAAACTATAAACTCTTCACTTTTCAAAACAAAGCATTTAAACTTTTTTTTTTTTTTTTTTTACATCAGTATTTGCTCTTATTATCCTTAAAAAAAAAAAAAAAAATAATTGCACTTGAAGCAATGAAAAGACTTATTTTTAAGCTCACTTTGTGGAAGACTGCAAGATTTCATTTTCCTTCACAAAATCAATATATTTCTAGAAGTCAAGAGTTCTCAAAGTCTAGATACTATATAAGATCAAAATATAGCTACATTACCTACTTTAATGTATAATATCACCCAGGCTTCACCTGTAAGCTGTTGGAGATACTTGGTTTATCTTATCAACAAGGTGATTGCCAAGGGAGTAAAGCTGTCACTTCAGTGTGGAATTGTTGATCTTCCCACCTGCATTTTCTGTTTGCCATGCCTTAGGGGGGTTCATTTAACACTTAAGTACTTAAGTTTTATTAGCATTGTTTTGTTGGGTCTTTTTTAAAGCAAATAATGAGCTGTGGAGGGAAAGGAAGCAAGAGACAGGGGCCGTACAATTAAACAACACTGTGATTTCTCTACGTAGAAGCCTCTTCTGAACACAAACAAGCAAACTCAAAAAGTGACAAACTACTGGTTAGTTTATCTACATTCAGAGTAGATGTGCTGAGGAAAGAAAGTGGACTCTTCCAGGGCAGTGGGGGGCTGGAGTCCAACCTCAAAAGCACTAGCCAAACAGAAGTGCCTGGCAGTACCTGGCAGAATTTGTTCTTTAGTGATAAATCTTATGAATCTTTCTCACAAGATGACGAATACTCAAAGTAAATACTGCCTTATTAGTAATCCAAAACCACCCAGCTGGGCATGCTTTTTTGGCATATGGAACACTTGTCTTGTTCTGTAATCCATGTTTATTTGTCCTTCCCTAATATTTGTTGAATACTGTCATTTTCTTTATTAAACTAGACAGCACAATATTCTGAGTAAGAGCCTTGTACTTTCGTATTTTATTTTTGGTTTTGTACAGTGCAATGATTTCTCAATATTTTCTGAAGCCTTGTCATGCAATGCAAATAAAAATTAGTGCACGTCATATATGTGATGGAGCCCTGTTAAAGAATACGACAGCATGCTGATCCAGCTGCTTTAAGAGTCATCTGTTTGTACTACTGCTTGTAGAGTCCTTCATGGCAACATTAATCTTGGGTGCTAACTGCAATGCTACAGAGATTAGGAGTCATTCACTCTTTCAATGGTAGCTCAGAGAGAAATACAATGCTGACTGAAATCAGGAGCAAATAATGTACTCTAAAGCTTATTTTATCCTTTAAATATCTCTCTCATAAATTTCCATTTGAAAAGTTACTATTGGAGAGTTAAGATTCTGCTAATAAGAAACATTAGCTATTCATCACCACCCCCATCCCCACCCAGCTAAAAGTGCATTTCTGAGCTAGCTTTGCTGCATGCTTTAGCTTATTATTAATTAAAACAATTACATTAAATTATATAAATTTTAAAAATATCAGAATATGTTGAGAGCAATTGCAATTAATGCTAAGAAATGTTATCTTAGTTTAAAAAAAAATATTTTTTTACAAGTTCTAATTCTTCTATTAAGACTTTAATTGATGTTTTCAGAACATTATTTTTACTTTAATAAGTATGCTAATAAGACATATTTAGTTGATAGACCTACTCGGATTTTCAAAGGCTTTGAGTGAGGTGTCTCAATGAGAGCACTGTAAGAAAACTCTTCAGTCATAAGATAAGAGGGAAGGTCCCTGCACAAGTAATTGCTCAAAAGACAGGAAACAAGGTCTCTTCTGTAAGATCTTTGTTCCACAAAGAGAGGAAGTCACAGGGATTTCCTGTTCCACAAAGGTTTATGCTGGGCCACTTGTTCATTATTACACTGACCATCTTATAAAGAGTATGAATAATCAGCCCACCTATTTATGATACTGAGTTGTTCAAGGAAGAAGAAAGGAAGGGCAGACACTAAAGACCTTCCAATACTTGGTAGGCCGGCAATACAAAGACAGGTGAAATTCTCTATACATTGACATAAAGTATTAAATTCACATACATGATGATGAACTCTGAGCTGACCATTACTTCCGATGATAATGGTGTTATGGCAGGCAGGTTTTTGCATTCTATGCTTACTAGTGGTTAAAAAGAAAACTGTTAGAAATCGCTAGCAAAGGAAGAGAACAAAGCAGAGAACATATGCTATGAAGCACAAACTATGATAAGAATTATAGTCCACTGCATGGTGAATCTTGATTCCCCATCTCAAGGTGAATAGAGAGGAACTGGAGGAAGTTTAAAGGACAACAAGATGAATGCTCAAAAGTGTAGAAAAACTTTATCACAGCTTGTCCAAGTAGGACTCTTTAGTCTGGACAAGAGATGGCTGAAGGGCAATGTGCTAAAGATTCATGAGTAGCACAGAGATAATAAATACGGATAGGCTGCGCTCTCTCTCTCTCCCAACAGAAGAACTGGTAAATATTGATTGAAGACAGCATGGGAAGATTAAAACAAAGAAAGAAAAAAAACAATGAAGAAGGAGATATGTCTTCCTGAAACATGCAATTAAACTAAAATTCCCTGCTGCATGAAGTAGCTGCTAGCAAAAGTTTATGTTTGTTGTAGGAAAAGCTAGAGAGATTAATATAAGATGGTTATTAAAGGTTACGGTTCTCATAACCTCAGAAACCACTCAGGAAAGATGTGAGTTCACAATTGCAAATTAAAACCTGTATAAAGACAAAATCAACAAAGAATGCTAGGTAAAAACTCAATCTATGCAAAAAAACAAAGGCACTTTGTAAAACTGTCAAGCCATGAGCTGAAATGAAGTGCATCAATCACAGCAGCAGCAGCTGGAATATGATTCAGCTATCACCTGTTCTGCCCCTCCCCATGCTCATATTTGTGAAAAGCCCCTTCAACGTCTTTCCCATAATCCTGCAAGGTCAAGGTCAATCAACACGCAAAAAATGAGAATGGCAGCCATGTTAACCAGCCACTTCAGTGACCTGTATGGTACCACATGGCACTTAGATAAGAGAGATTAAATCTGCTTCTTCCATTTTGTTCAGGATAGTGGTTTGTCAAATTCCATTACTTATCTGACAAGACTGAAGCTTTACTTTTAGATATTTACAAAAGATATTTTGGGTAAGTTTTTTCAGCAACAAGAAAGATACATTGAACAAATTTTCAAATCTTTTCCCTTCAACCTAATACTGATAACAGCTGAATCAAATGTAAAATACAAAAATGAAATCAGAAAGAATTACGACATGTTCCCCAAATCAAACTTTTTACATACATGACATTAACAAATAAAGTAATTCTTCCTTCTCACTGAGAGAAAGATAACTGTGAGAGTTACCTGACCAGGCTTTGCATTCTCACAGACAAATACATCATACTCTCTGGCAAGCTCTGGAGGGTTGTCATTGATGTCCAGGATTCTAACACCAACTTGAACATGGCTCACTAGCTCAGGATTGTCTGCAAAATATATAAGGGGGTATTAAGCCTTTTGAAATATTAACATTCCATGGCATCCTCAATTTACAAATATATCTAAACAATAACTGTATAAAGATGAGAACTGTATAAAGCTGAAGAATTCCAGGCAGGAAGATGCTAAAAGTTGTTTGCTGTGTTTCATTAACTATCTTGAAAAATTATTTTTTAAAAAGTGGAAAGTATGTTATGAGTCTTAAGTCACTGTTATACTGTAGCAATAAAAATGCAAGCTACTCTAGAACTGGTGGAGGAAAGCTGTTGGAGTTATCACATACTGTCACACTGTAGGCTATGAAATGATAAATTACTTTATAATAAATGTGAAAGTGTCATTGCAATGTTGAGTAAAACCTAATAAAAAATATTAAAACCTTCTTCTTTTTCTCAGTCCCTTAAAATAGAAAAATAATAAGATAATATGAATGCAAAGGCACATGGAAGACTTTTGCAAGCTTGAATTCACCTTCCTCACAAGGTTCTATGCTATGACACAAAGTAGTTAAAGTTCTTGCTTTAACACTGACACACCAGTAAGAAAACAATTAAAAATATTTAAGTAACAGTATCTTAGGCTATGATCTGTACTTCTGCGAAAGTTCATGCTCAAGATTTTGAGTTCACCCTCAAAAATTTCAATAAATAGCATCTGTTCAATGAAAATACATTTTCCATGATAAAATGGGGAAAAAATATTAATCCAATATTATCTTGTTCTTGCTACTAATTACTAAGAAAATTTTATTTTGTTAAAAGAATTATATTAAAACTTTTTTATAATTAAATAAAATCTACCTTCTGAAGTCTGTGTAAATATCAATTTGTTAGATGTCAAACTTGATTTTACTTTCACCAATTAAACTATCACTAGAAGACAGTAAAGTCATCTCTCAAATTCAATAAGATGGAAGAACAGGGTCTTAGAGATTAACATTTTAGAAGTGCATGTCCCTGTGTGCACTCATGTGAAGAAAGAAAAAGAAAAAAAAGAGAAATACTAGAATATTACTAGTTTGAAGCTCATGTGTCTTAGTTATTTTGATCTTAATTAATCTACATCATGCTTCTGTCAAAAAGGGTCATTTGTAAAATGCCTCAGATTTGTCACACCTTCAATGGCCTCAGAATTCTGAAAAACATTAATTGGACACGTATTTGTCTTCAAAGCCACCAGTAAGGTAGCCTCTCAATGAAAGAATATTTGAGAATGTTAAAGTTTCTTTTCACATTATCCTTCTCTGTTTTCACCTGGGATACTAGTCAAAGAGCCTGGGGTTCAGAAGTTCACTTCAGATTTTTCACGTTCTCTCTTTTAACCAATGTCTATGTTCATCTGATTGCTTTAGTTCCCTTTTGGAACTTAGTCAATTAGCCCCATAAAATGGGAATAGAGAGGAGATCAAAAAAAGTCAACAGAAAATTAAGACTTTGCTTAGATAACACACAAACCTCTATTCCCAATTAACATTAGCATAAAGTCAGAAAACCACAATCAGAAGACGTTTATAGACTTGCAAATTGCATTTTCTTGCTGAAATTTTTAAATTTTTCCAATTTTCTCCAAACTTTTTCAAGTGTACAACTCATCTGCCATCTCCAAACCACTCTAACAACTGGTCCTTTTAACAGTGTATTTTTGTTAATTAGACAAATTTCTTGCAGCAGTTTGGCAAATTTACAGTTTTAAGATAATGAGTACTGATACATATTTCAGGCCTGCGCATTATAAAACAGATCTATTCTGTGTCTTAGTAGCATTATGTCTCAGGAGTAGGTTCTTCAAAGTGAATGCTCACTGTTTTAAGGGGTAACTGAAGCAGAAACTTCACTGCGATTCACCTACACTAGGGACTTCCTTTTTTATGCTTGAGACTTTCCCAAACGAGCAGTTATTTGCCAGGATACTAAATATCGGTAAATGAATCAACTCCATTGAGTATTAGCCCCTCCACCAGAAAGTCTTTGGGGAACTTATAGAAGTCCCTACCAACAGTCTAAACTCTTGAAACTTTTTTTCCATTAATTTCTGTGGGCAAACTTCAAAACCCCAATTTAAGAAAAATCCCAAGTTAAGAAAACTTTTTAATACAGCTACTGCTGTCCGAGACTTCCTTTCATATTTTCAGAATTCAAAAGGGCTTTTTCTAAATAAATTCTACCTGAGTGACATTCAGAATAACAGTTCTGATATTAAAAGTCTTTTGTGCTTTTATTTTTTTTTTTTTGTTAGACTGCTATAGTTAAACAGATATTATGAAGACTGAGTGAAAAATTAAACCCACTTAGCATAGGATTAGAAAGAATGTCAATGCCTTTGTATCATCAATATTAAATACTGACCTTAATCAGTACAATAATCATAGAATCACAGAATAGTTTGTGTTGGAAGGGATCTTAAAGATCATCTAGTCACAAATCACTGCCACGGGAGGTTTCACAAGACCAGCTTGGTAAAAGTCCCATCCAATCTGGCCTTAACAGTTTCCCAGGAATAGGACAGCCATGACTTCTCTGGGCAAGTGGTTCCTCGGTGGGTAAGGTTCCAGTGCCTCACTGCTCTCACAGTAAAGAATTTCCTCCTAATATCTAACCTAAACCCACCCTATTTTAGTTCAAAGCCATTACCTCTTACCCTATCACTACATGCCTTTGTAAAAAGTCCCTGTCCAGAGGGACTTTTTTGTAGGCCCTATTTAGGTACTGGAAGGCTGCAATCATAAAACATGAAAAAGAATTTGCAAATTCTTTTCATAACTTGTTGTTTCCTGATGGCAATATGAGGTGGCAACCTCCTTATGCACCTAAAAAAAAGATATAACTGCAACTCACGATAATTATATAATATATCTCTTTAATGTAATTCTAGGCCTTTCAATATTTATTCAAAGTCTCAAGGGGTTTTATATGACACTGCTGCAAATTATTATTTCATTATTCTGCAAAGCATGTGACACTATCCTACATGGCATCTGTGTCTCTAAGTTGGAGAGACATCAATTTGATAGGTGGACCACTCCGTGGATAAAGAACTGGCTGGATGGTTGCACGCAAAGAGTTGTGGTCAATGGCTCAATGTCCAGCTGGAGACCAGTAATGAGTGGAGTCCCTCAGGGATTGGTGTTGAGCCCGATCTTGTTCAACATCTTTGTCTTTGACATGGACCATGGAATTGAATGTGCCCTCAGCAAGTTTGCTGATGACACCAAGCTGGGTGGTTCAGCTGATAAGCTGGAGGGAAGGAATGCCATCCAGAGAGACCTTGACAAGCTTGTGAGGTGAGCTGATGCCCACCTGATGAAGTTTAACCATGACAAGTGCAAGGTCCTACACATGGGTGGGAGCAATCCCAGGCTCAGCTAAAGGTTGGGCAGAGAAAGGATTCAGAGCAGCCCTGCGGAGAAGGACTTGGGGGTGTTGGTCAATGAGAAAATGAACATGAGCTGGCAATGTGCGCTTGCAGCCCAGAAAGCCAACCGTATCCTGGGCTGCATCAAAAGGAGTGTGACTAACAGGTCAAAGGAGGTGATCCTGCCCATCTACTCTGCTCTTGTGAGACCTCACTTGGAGTACTGTGTGTAGTTCTGGTGTCCTCAACATAAAAAGGCCATGCAACTGTTGGAACAAGTCCAGAGGAGGGCCACGAGGATGATCAGGGGACTGAAGCACCTCCCGTATGAAGATCGGCTGAGAAAGTTGGGGCTTGTTCAGCCTCGAGAAGAGAAGGCTGCGTGGAGGCCTCATAGCAACCTTCCAGTATCTGAAGGGGGTCTATAAGGATGCCACAGAGGGACTCTTCATTAGGGACTGTAGTGATAAGACAAGAGGTAACAGTTTCAAACTTAAATGGGGGAAGTTTGGATTGGATATGAGGAAGAAGCTCTTTACTGCAAGGGTGGTGAGACACTGGAATGGGTTGCCCAGGGAAGTTGCGAATGTGCTGTCACTGGCAGTGTCCAAGGCCAGGCTGGACAGAGCCTTGGGTGATATGGTTTAGTGTGAGGTGTCCCTGCCCATGGCAGGGCGATTGGAACTAGATGATCTTCAGGTCCTTTCCAATCCTAACTATTCTATGATTCTGATTTCTCTCTATACATTGTCCTTTCCTCTGAATTGTTTATATCGAACACTTTCATTTTCTATTGAAACTTTCTAATGAAAAAGCTGCTGATGTTATAATTTGGACATGTACCTGAATGTTTTTATGCTTTGTTTACAGTTAGTAAACTAATTGTTCCGAACTCTTATTATTGTGAGATGTCCTGACTTTTCATGTATTTTGATTCTGAACAGGGTTTATTGGCCCTCCATGAAATTATCTCTGAAAGTTATTTTTTGTTGTGTATTTTTGGTAATAATTGTGTTTTCCTGGGATCCTTTCAATACCACATCACAGGGTACTTTGTATTTTGTCAATGAGGTACTGCACTAACTCAGCTCTTCAGTGTCTGACTCTCCAATGTCAGTATGAAGCATACACATGGTGAAGCGCATACAGAAGACATAAACAAAGGCAAATATATTTTGGGGTTTTGGTTTGGTTTGGTTTTTATTCCTCCCCTCCCCCTTATCTGATTGTATCTGATGGCCTTGGAGATTTTTGTGTATGAAATAGATTGCATAAGGATGCCTCAAGTATTTTGATTCCTAATACACTGTGGTATCAAAGCTCTGTATGTGCAGTATTCTTTCACGGGGTCATTTCTTACTGTCTCTTGCTAGCATTTCTTTAAGTCAGTGGGGATCTGACAGAACATGACAGAAACTCTGTTATTAAAGTTTTCCTGTTCTTCACAGCCTTTACACAGCTTTACAGACTTAGAACTCTTTATGGACCCTTCAAAGGGAAGTTTGTGCATTTCTTGCATTCAAGTCTGTTCTTTAGTGAAGTATTTGGAAATTCTCTGCTTTTCTGTTTTCAGCCATTGTAGAGCATTTTTGGAGACACTCAGCACCACCACAACTTCATCCCAAAATGATCAATGATCTAGCAAATAAATCCATTTTACACACTGGTATACTTACCAGCTGCATAACAGAAATATGTGAAAAACTCCCAATAGAAAGTATCTTTAAAATCTCTGAAATATAAGCATTTGCTTTCAAAAAATCACATCTTATTACAACCACAGATATTCTTATTAGCCATCTTCATGTTCAGTACTTTATGGATCCAGTAATCTCTTGATATTAACATCATCTGAAAACTGTACCTAGAAGCTGGTTTGCTGTCTACTGAGCAGATATTGAATACAGTTCAGTTGTTAGAATTAATATTTAAAAGGACTTTCCTGATACATTCTACCTTACTATATTTCTAAGTAGAAATCCCTACTGAAAGCTAAAATCCTTACTTTCATTCCCAAACCAAGACATTCTCTGATTCCTTCAATCATCAGTGTTTTACTTCCTGCAGCTTTTATGTGTTCTTATTGAGGACAAAGACTTCAATACCGTTATTTGCTCTGTTTGCAGTACTGCTTTGAAAACTTTGAAGCACATATGTATTTTACTAAGTGAAATTGGCTTTGGAACTGGCAGAAGTCCATCAATTTATGTTTTAGTGCCACCTTTTTCTTGCAGGGGCTATGATTAAAGGTCTTGCTGTTATTGTTGCTTTTGCTCTTGTTATCAGTACTACTGTATGCTAGAGAGAAACCTTTATTAAATCACCCACAATTATTTTTACAACTACCTATTTTCTTTGAGTATACATCGCTGTTCTTCCCACATTCAACACACAGTTCCCAGTATCACAAAATCACATAACTGTTGAGGTTACAAGGCACCTCCATAGATCAGCAAGTTCCAATGCCCTGCTCAAAGCTGGGTCAACTAGCACAACTAGTAAATTGCTCTGGACCATGTCCAGTTGGGTTTTGAGTATCTTCAAGAACAATGGCTTCATAACCTCTCTAGGTGACCTGTGTCAATTTTTGACTAAACCCACAGTAAACCCATTTTTCTTCTTATGTTTAAATTAAATTTTTTGTATTTCAATTTGGGCATATTTCCTCCTGTCATTTCAATAGATACTACTCAGATGAATCTTTGCTCATCTTCGCTCATCTTTAATCTTCTTTACTCTCCTTCTGAACATTCTCATTTCCAGGGTGAACAGTCCCAGCTCTTTCAGCCTCTTCTTGTATGACAAGCACTCCAGTTCTTAATGATTTCATGCCCCTTCACTGGACTCCATGTACAGTGACAGTTGCTCCATGTCTCTCTTTTACTGGGGACCCCTAATCTCAACCAGAATTCCACATGTGGCCTCACCACTGTTATATAGAGGGGGAGGATCACCTCTCTTAACCTGTTGGCAACACTCTTCCTCACACACAACTGAAGGATGCAGTTGGCCACCTTTGCCACAAGCCATTGCTGGCTCATGTCCAGCTGGAATCCACCAGAACCTCCACATCCCTTTTTGAAAAGCTGCTCTCTGGCCAGTTGGCTGGTGCATGTGAACTAATGCATGGGTTTATTCCTCTCCAGGTGCTGGACTCTGCATTTCTATTACTGAACTTCACAAGGTTCCTCTTCAACCATTTTTCCAGCTGGCTGAGATCCCTTGGGATTGGTACCATGACCCTCTGGTGTATCAATCATAACTCCAGTTGTGTATCATTTTCCAACTAGCTAAGGGTGCACTCTGTCTCATCAACCAGGTAATTAATGAAAAGATTAAAGAGTACTGTATCCAGTATCAACCCCTGGTGATACGCCAGTAGTGATGAGGCTGCACTTTGTCCTGCTGATCATAGCCCTTTGAGCCTGACATTTCGAACAGTATTCACTTTGTCATTCATTCATCTAGACCATACTTTCATGTGTCTTGTTCTTGCATGAGTTTCTCTCAATCTTCCTTAATTCTTAGCAGCTAGGGAGGTTATTTAGGAATCTGAATCACTTCCTCTCATTGTGTGCTATCACTATAAAGAATCTGAATTGACAGATCCTATACCAGTCCTTGAAACAGTTCAACACTAACCTCTTCCACTCCCAAAGGAGCAATCATTCACTATGACTCCATTTCTTTCCTCAGCTTCTCATCTGTTACAAAACTTTGTGCACTTGCTCTGTATTTTCCTACTTCCATTGCTCTTCTTAAAGACTTGGCCAGAAGTCTTCAATAGAGCCAAGAAAATTCTATCGATCTCCTTTGTCTTTCAAATACTCTTTTATAAACTTTTTCACTGAATTATGGTGATTGAAATGTGAATAATTCTATGTGAAACCATATTTTAAAATCCTATTACCATTAATTTGGTAGTCTTTCCTCCTGCCCTAAATATAGTCTGTAGAGCCTTCAATATAAAATACAGTGTTTTATAATTTTTCTTATTCCCTAATAACAGAAGGAGTTTTCAGCAAGTACCAGTATTGAAACAGTCAAAGCAATAGCTCTAGTGATGTGTCCTGGACACCAAACCCCCACTCTTCCTCACTACATGCTACTGTTGAAGAACAGCACATGTTAAAAAGAAAAAGGATTCCCCCTTCTGTTCTCATGGCAATGAATTCTGGTGTGCTTTACAAGTAGCTGTATAAACAGAAAAACCCCACTGATCATTACATTATTACTCCCACAGAGAAAAGTGGTAGAACTCCCTCTGATTTCAGAAGGGGAATTTGATCAATGTAGAGTGCGTAATGTATCAAGCATAAAAGTGAAAGTAAATGTCTTATGAAAGGTTCAGTAATAATAAGGCTGAAACATGAGGATATCACACATTTTAGGGTAGAAATATGATACTGACTCAAAATTTCTTTTGCATAAAACAAGCACAGTTCCAAATAGCTGTCAAAAGGATGATCAGTAGAAACTGAATCCTGCCAGTGAAGTGTAGTGTAAATTTAAGACAGGAAAACAATAAAATAACTATAACCATAACATTATTTCAGACAAACACATCTTACTGTTGAAGCAGTACATAGCAGATTCTGCTATGTTCCCGGCTAAGCAAATGGTGATGGAAGCTACAAAAGCTGTCTTACCATGCCAGATGAACTTGAATTCTGCCACTCTCACAGCTGAATGACATTTCAGTAAAAATTTTGTAATATCTGGTAAAAATGGCCTTCAACCTAATTTTTAGCTTTAGTCTTAGCTAAAACTAGTGTTTAGTTTTGTAATTATTTGTGGACTTCAAAGTGAACATCATTAAAGGCTGGAGGTATGGGTTAGATAGCACTTAAAAGTTTGGGCCTTGATGTTCTATACACAACATAAGCTCCTCATTTCATCATAGATCAAATCAAAGATTTCACAATGTATTTGGAAGAGTACAGCAGTGTTGCAATTTTCAAATTACTGTAGGTAAGAAAATGGCCAAAGAAGTAGACACAAGGAAAGGCGGCCTGTCATTTAGGCTGCCTGCCATCCACCCATCCCCAGCATCTTCAATGCTATCTCTGCCTTTATTCATAGCCAAATTGTTTTTCAAACTAATGTTATAAATTGTACATATCTTTCCAACACCAACATTAACACTAAGAAATGCAGGGGAAGAAAAAAAATAACTTCTGTTTTCCTGTAATAAGTTGCACATGGAATGGAGAATTCTAAGTATGCTGTTTAACACAAAGAAAAAAAAAGGCACTCCGTCCTCATTAACAATTCTGGTTTCTTTTAGTTATAAACATAATCCTTCATAATCCTTCTCCACTGCTGTCCTGGGTTCAGCAGTAGCAGCCATTTTTCTCCTTCTTAGTAGCTGGTGCAGTGCTGTGTTTTTGACTTTCAG
>JAOEHY010007850.1:0-48681 GCA_025447955.1 Psilopsiagon aurifrons
CCAAACATCACTAAGCCATAACTAAAAACATTGGTGTTATCAGCACTGTTCTCAGGCCACAAGTCAAAAACACAGCACTGCACCAGCTACCAAGAAGGGGAAAAATGACTGCTACTGCTGAACCCAGGACAATATCTCTGACTCAATGTCTTTCTTTGACTCAATATCAGTCTAAAAAGAAGAACAAACATATTCTTCATTGCTGATATCACCACAATGGATGATCTGGGAACATTTTTATGCAGTAAATATTGAGAAATTGTTTATTTATTTATTTATTTATTAAAATCAATAATCCAGAATTCTACAATGACAGCTATAAGGTGATTGATGATGAAAGGAATAAATATACAAACACAGAAAGAGGATGTCTGATTAGGGAATAGCATCAGCCAAGTGTGTAGCTTATAAGATAGTGACAAATGGTATAACGAAGTGTGCTGTTACTTGTTCTTAGTTAGGCATCCAGTAAGTTTTGATAATTTTCCTGGCATCAGAATGGTCATGTTCATTGTCATTTATTTTTTTTTCCTTTGTTTGTTTGGTTCTTTTTCTTTTACCTAAGAAAGACTTGATCTTAAAAAAGGGAGGGGAGGGGGGAAGAGAGATTATGTATGAGGAAAAATGGAAGCTTATTCAGTAAGTCGAAGGTTACTCGAAGAACAGCTGGTGTAGAAAAATGATTAGAAGATGAAACTCACCAAAGACTGGAGGGGAAGCATACAAAGATGCAGTAGACATACCTAATCTGTAAAAACCAGAGCCCTCAGGCGGCTCTCTGCCTTTGGGCTCTGAAAATCCTATGCCTGCACATTGTGTCTCAGCAGTGTAGGGAATCAAGTGTTTCAGGTAAACTGCTTGTGTTCCTGGAAACCAGCATGTTTTAATCCTCATCCTCGCAAGGAAAATTTCCCTATTAGAACCATTGGATTTGAATAGAAGGTATAGCAGCTTCTATAGCAAACAGCTGAGCCAAGTAGTCAAGTGAGATCAGCAGAAACCTGTGTACGCGTGTGTGTGTGCATATTGAACTCGGTAGGTTTAGCTTGGAGACCTGACTGTCTGCCACATTTTGTTTAAAAAAAGAGATCTTGTTAAATTCTCAAGGCTGATTTCAAAGAAAGTTTCAAAGCAATTTTGTGGGGAGAACACTTACAAAAAAAAAATAAGAATAGGAAAAAAAAAAAAAGAAAGAATCTCCTCCATCCTATTTCCCAGTCATTTCTATTCTAAATGTAAAATGTGTGAGTTAGTTTTTGGATGTATCCCAAAGAGTCATCTTTCCTAAAATCTGAGGGCTGTCTGTTTGCACAGTGATGTGATAGCAGTGGGCAAAATATTTTCCTCACTTCCTGAATTTTTCTACAGTTTATCATGTCACCTTTTCATTGCTTTCATAATGCAAGGAAAACTTGTTTAAGCCATTTTGATATATTCCTCCTCTTTCTCACATTTGTCCTCTCAGTATGCCTCAACTTTCCAATGCTTACTCATCCCTAATCTGCTCTTGTGGCCTGACATTTTCTTTTATGCTGGGCAGTATTTTTCTTTTGCTCTCTTTTATTCTTAGATGTCAACTTTGCAAAATCTCGTTTTGCAAAACATCCCATCTGTTTTGGATGGCATATTGAAACTACAGATGATAGGAGAAAGCAAAGATTAGCGATTTGTCGTAATCACTTAGAGTTCATAGAGGAAAGGAAATACTAAGGCGCGCTATTTGGTAACACAAAAGAATCTGCATGATTTGCTGTTGATTTTGTTATCTGCAGAGACTGCAGGCAAAACACTTATTTTCTGTCTGGTAATTCTTCAGATGCCAGTGTTGGAAGGAAAAGATTAAAATGCAGAATGGCAAAAGAGAAATAAGTAATGCTTCAAGGCAGAAAATGAAAAATACTTCTTTTTGCCAGAGTATTTCAGAAAGTTGTTCTTGTTTGAGTTTGGTTTTTTTGATGGTGGAAGTAATTCACTTTTTAGTGACTCTCAAAAATATCAGTTAATGAACTCATGCCAGGCAGAATTCTAAGTACAAAGGACCGTACAAATATTCCAAAGAAAATCTTTAATAAAAAGGCTCCCAAAAGCCAAACGTACTGATCCATTGAAGACATCATAGATCTACCATTTGCTGTTTTACTGGCATGAATGATACAAAATGTTGAAAAAAGTTCAGAATAATGTCATCACTATGGAAAAAGTGAAGATTCCTGATTTGAGCATATATAGCTCTTCCATATTTATCCTCACAAGCTCATATTTGGAAGAGGAATGGATTGTGGCCATCTAATGGAATATATTTTTATTATTGTAAGTATATTTTGGATGTATATGCCTACAGGCTTTGTCTTGTGGTATGTTCGAAACTCTCCTTGTGCTCAATGAACTATTTATGATGTGTATAGGTTTAATCTTGAAATTCCTATTTTGTTTATTCAGACTGGTTAAACTAGAGTTTAATTTCAGCCTTGCAAGCTCATTTTCAGATGGAAGTCTATACAGAGAAAATAATGCTGTGCTATCTGGAAAAAAATCCAGAAATTTTAAAAATTTCAGTGTTTAAGTGCTTTAGAGAAGCAACCCAAATGAAAAAACACCACCTTTGCTTCCAAAATTAAATACTTCATCACTGTTGAAAAAGCAAATATGTATCTCTTCAGAAATGAGTGTCACTCAGTAGAACCGAAGTCTGCTGATGCTCGCGGTCTCCTCATGGCAGTGGAGTCAGTGGCAAAGTCCCATTGATGTCAGATGTGTCCAGATGCCTCCAGTATGCCTGTTCATAGCTGTTCTGGAAATAAAATCATGCAAACTCCCAATAACTTCATTGGGTCAAAACATTCCTTGGAAAAGGGGTAGTGTTGACACAAGGAAGGACAAGAGCCTAATGCGATTGCAGGTGTTAGTGGTTCAGTCAGAGGCAGTGCTGCTTTCTGTGTTGTCTTAAACTTTAAAGCATGTGAAGTCTAGTGTTTCTTATAAAGGTAGTAGTTACAGCTATTCTGGATATTATTTTTAGCTGTGTGGGAACTGAGTTGCTTTTTGATCTCACTGCTTATTGACCTGAAGTGATATCCATCTCCAGTAGGTCCCAGGGTATATGGGGTATGGGAAAACCAATCCATTAAATAGTTCTTATTCTTCTCCCTTCTAATGACATAATAATTTCTCACGTGTTAATCCTGGTGAACCTACCTTCTCTCGTGCTCTGCTTTCAAAAGCAAGCAGACTAAATCTGCTTTCTCATGTTAGGCTTTTCCCAAACAGCACAGGTGAGTAACCAGTAAGGGATGCGGCATCCCATGTGAGGAACCTCTACTGTTTTCTTTGAAGTTACTGTAACACCCTTTGTGTTATTATTTCATATTTTATAACATCTGGTTTTTATTTTTATGTATCATATTATGCAAAAGTCACCACTGAATTGTGAGCAATAAATCTTACTCCTTTTCCTGTAGCGACCCAACTACCAAAGCCTGGTATTATACATGTAAATCTGTCAGGTTCAGGTGAAAATATTTGTATATGTAAAACCATAAAGAGACACACATGCATGCATGCAAACATCAGTTAAGGGATCAATCCTGTGAAATACTGGTACGTTAGCCTTCCCTCAGCAAATCACTAATTGCATGCTTTTGTTGTATGTATTAACTATAGAGTTAAGACTGGCTTAAGTGAATGTCTGTTTGGAGTAAAAGTATGCATTTTTTGCAGGATGGAATATTTAATTACATGCATTGTGGCAGCAATTATATAAATGAGGTCAGTATGAAAGAGATTATATTCTTTTTAAAAAACTTAATAGCACAAAGTCTCAAGAAGCAAGCTGAAGTTGTCTGGGTCAGACTAGTGTGTGAAAGCCAGTTGTGATGATTTTGTGTTCCTCTGTGCTCTCCTAAGAGAGCAGCAGGAACCCAGGAGGTAGGAAACTGTTTACTCTCTTTTCAAGGCTGCAGGCACACTGTTGGGGGATGTATCTCCATTTGATGGCTTTGTTCTTTTGTTCTGACGAGTCTTTAAATAGATGTTTCAAATGTTTATGCTAACTAGGTAGGTTTTTGCTTCTGCGGTTTTGTTTTTATCAGTGAATGGTAAAAAGCATTTGAAGATTTTGTTGCTTTTGTATTAGTAAGTTTGATTAGTATTTGGGTACATTGGTATGAGAAAGGAGGAATGAATCAAATGACATTGCTAATTTTCAGAAGTATTTTTGTCTAAATGTTACACATTGTTGTTCTGTTCAAGGATATTTTGGAACTTGGATCCTTGTGTTAACTTTGAGGAAAAGAATGAACTCATATGAGATGATGGCAACTTTGTGCACTGCAAGCATGCTTTATAAGGTTAAGATAGTTTCCTGTGATTTCCTGACACTTCATGTTTGAAGTATTGTTTCTATTGAAGAAGACTGTGTGTAAGGCAGCACTGTTTTCTGTCTATGCAAATCACAGCCGATAGATGATGGGCAGAAAAACATTCAGAGGTGTATTTATAGTTGCTAAATGTGTTCTGTGAACAAGAAGAAATCAGTCCAATCCTGATAAATGTTCTGTGAAATAACTGCCCACCTAGACATGCTGGGAGCACCCAGGATCACCGAGACCCTTACATCATTCAAGCTGTAAATATTCCAAGATGCAGCCTGTCTTTTATAATTCATTCCAACAGAGTAAATATTTGAGACTTTTATTTTTAAAATCATAAAAACCCAATACTGAAAACTTGAAACTTCCTTGAAATTTTGAGGACAGGTGGTAACATCAAGTACGCTTTTTGCAGGATTGTGGTGGTTTTGTTTTACAGAGCTTTTAAGCTAAAAATGTTGAACTTGATCAGCATATGGTACTGGCTAGCTTCATCTCTACCAGCTCTTTTGTTATCTTGTTATTGTTACAGGTTTTAATGACAGTTGTAAGCTATAGTTCTGGATGCAGGGGTTAGTCCACCCTGGGGAGGAGAGGGAGAAACAGCAGTGTGGATTATGGAAATATGAATTGATCTAAAAGCAGCTCTCTTGTAACAGAATGGGACTCAAAGAAAGACTGGGGAGAAGCTGGTGAAAAGACGATGGAATATGATGTGAAAATGATCATTTGAATGCTTTCCTTTTCATTCCCAGCTGCTGTGTTCTGGTGAAAAGGCATGCATTTGTATATCTTAAGGCTGGGTGAAAAAGGGCCAGATGAATGGAATTACTTGTTAGATATGTTTTCATTTTGAGTCAAATAGATTATGTGCATTTTAATAGACTGTATGCATATGTTAGCCATTTTTTTTGATCATACAGCTGTGATATTGGGGGACTGAGTTTTGTAGAAATGTTCTTTTCTCTGTTTGCTCAAATAAGTACAGTATTAATAATATTTGACTGTCCTTCAAATATTCTGTATCAGCCTATCAAAAATGACTGATAGCAATTTGGCTTATTCCTACAGCCTTCAGCAATATGCCAAACCGAAGAACTAAAAATTAACTGATGGCTGAAACAGTGATGACAATCATTTGGAATCTCTTCCAGAAAGATTGCCAAATTGTCACCGTGTGGTGGTGTTGTTGATTGTCCTCAACTGCCCTCAGAATATTCCATTCTGATGTCACCTAATTTCTTATTCTGTGCTACCTTATACTTTCTCATCTACTTGCTTAGAACACCCCATCCTCTTTAGATTTCAATATGTTGCCTGTTTTGCTTTAGC
Source organism: Psilopsiagon aurifrons (assembly GCA_025447955.1). Classification (NCBI taxonomy): domain Eukaryota; kingdom Metazoa; phylum Chordata; class Aves; order Psittaciformes; family Psittacidae; genus Psilopsiagon; species Psilopsiagon aurifrons. Next base: position 5,700 of record JAOEHY010007850.1, read on the forward strand.
ATTTTCAGCTTTTGTCTCTCAAGTTTACTGCTGGTCTTTGAGAAATATCCAAACTAGCTCAGGCTCTTTTTATGCTTGATACTGGATGTAACATTCTTGAACCCTGTGTTTGGTTCTTGGCTCTTATTCTGCTGTTTTTAAGTATAGTTTTCTGCAGAGCTGGGAAAGCTTTTGAGGCACATTGGTTCACTGTTACTGCTACGAGCATTTGAAGTGTTACTTTAAACAATCTGCTTATACTTTTTTAAATATAACTTTCTTTTACATATTATTTGTATTAGGAAATGGTCTGGGATCAAATATCATAATCCAAGTACAATGATATCACAGAACCAGGGGACTCTAGTGCCAAAGACTGAGACCTGATGGGGCTGAGATCAGGAACTGGAGCAGGCAGAGGACTTTGCCAGCAACAAGAGCCAGGCAAGGGTGATCAGTGGGCTGCAGCAGGTGTGGTCCAGACTACATGGTTTGGGATCTTGGAGGAGGAATATATGAAAGTGACGCAGCTCCAGGCAGGTGATCAGGAAGAAAAATGTATGAATCCACCAGAATATATTGTTTCTGGTACTCATTACTTCTGTATAAGTTTTCAGGGCATTGTGAACTACTTGGCTGATAGACTCTGCTTGTTCCCTGAGCAGAGGTGTTGAGTTTCTTGGTTTTGTGTGTCAATTTCTGTCTGCAACCATTAATAAAAATCAGTAACAGAAGATCCACATCTGAGAAATAACCAGTCTCCAAGGTTACAGAACATCTTTATCTCTGTCCTTGTCCTTCAGTCGTTACTAATGACCACAATTAGAGAAAACATACTGGCCAATGCAGACTTGAAGCATCAGTTCTTGAGATTCAGACTAAAGTCAGGAGGAGGGAAGGCCTCTTTCAATTTTTGCAGAAATCCTACTGTAGGAACAGGATTTTTACTGATTTCCAGCATAGTGAGTACTTGGGTTAGATTTAAGAGTTTCTTCCCTGAGCATGGGCAGTTTCATTCTTTAGATCAAAGTGAGACAGCTGAAAATCTTCCTGGCTGTAGCTGCTTGTGCTGTCTGGTTTGGTGACAGAAACTGCCTTCCTTTCCTCTTAGCTGTTCAAAGTTGGGTTTTGCTATATCAGAGGTCTAAGCTAACCTGATTGGCTTTGTGCTGAAGTGGCTGATGGATGCTTACATGTAGAAACATAAACCTGAAATTGTTGCAGAGTGATCTCTAGCACGAAGCTGAAGCAGGGAGTCAGGTCTGGACAGGCTCAGCCATCGGCAAAGTGAATGCACATTGTGTATCTCCTTGAGAAAGAATATATCTGATTGTATGTACATTGCGGTTTTGCAATAGTCATCTGTCTGCATCTGGTAATACAAGGGATATGTGAACACTTTAATGTTATGCTTGTTTGCTTCTTCCATGTCCCTCTTTGGTCTTCGAGTTGTTTCATCTCTCTTCCATTTTTCAACACTGTTGATAATATCTGAATTCAGTGCTGAAAAGCTATTGCTACAGGTGATTCTTTTTGAGCTGTAAGACCTGGAATTTGACCTAAGCTGCCTGTAAAACAAGAACTGACTGCCTTTAAACAAAGTCACAAATAATTGTAACTACAAAACAATAATCCTAACAGGTTCCTCACAAGCTGATTTCCTTTCTCAGTTCCTTTTGGCTATAGATTCTTCTAGCTCAAGAAACTCTGCCCACATGTGTATTTGGTTTCACTACCCTTTGCAGCACAATGCTGTTCCCCAACTTCCCCTAGTACTGTCACAGCTGTGTGACCCGGCATGCTCTTCCATAGCACTGTGCATTTAAGAGTTGGATGAGGCAGGTCGGGGCTTTGCTTTTGGACTGTCTCACCTTATTTCTCTGCATAAATCACTGTTTACTACAGATGTTTTCTTTTGGTGTGGCGCCTGACTTCTTCATTAACTTATGTGATACTTCATTCAGTATGTACTTTTAAGTTCTGAGTTGCCAGCAAAATCAGGATTTCATCAGGGAGTATGCTGTATGGTGATTTCATGAAAAATTCAGTGGATAGTTCTCTTTCTGGAAGAGCACTTCTGGCATTCTAAGGCACAGTTTCAGTCTCCAGCCTGAGCTGGCCAATTCTTGCATATAAACAATCTTCAGAGGTGGAGCTGACCTTTCTGCGTACATCAGTACTGGGTATTTACTGTGCAGACCAGTTGTTCAGAAGCTTTCTAGGCAAGGATGACATCCTACTATTTACAAACTCTCTCTTTCAGGGCTTGTCTTTTTGATAACTAATGCAGTACTTCTTATTTATACTTAGGATATAGATCAGAAAAAGGAGCAATTTTGTTTGTTGCACTTGGGCTGCTGTTCCCAACTTGGCTATTGTAGTCATAATGTTCTGCAGTATGCCTGGGTGAAAGTGTATTGGTTAGAAAATTGAGGCAGTCAGAAAGTGTGAAGGGATATTTCAAACAAGGTGAAGTTTTTAGTTTGGTTGATGTTTTTTTTTTTTACCTCTCAGCCTGCAAAAACATGTTTCATGGAAAAAATGAGGCTTTTTACTGAGAGCACCAAGAGGAGACTTGACAGAACTTCAGTCTTTTAAAAAAAGGGTGCTGGTTCTACTTCTGATCACCTGTGCTAAAAGACCACACAGGGCCATACGTGGATAGAAACTGTTATCTAGTTTACCAGGTAAATCCATTTGGCTGCTTTCTTCTTTCTGCCTCAGAAATTATCTTCTTTGCTTGCCTCTGAGTTGGTGAGTGTTGCAAGTCTTCTGCCTTGGCTACTTCCATCAAAATTGCAGATTCTTCTTTTCATTCCTTTCTTTTATAATTAGTATTATGCACAGTTTGAAGTGTCTGAAATGCTAGAATTTATGGAGGAAAACCAAGTATTTGGAACAAAATATGCTTGGAGTTGAAATGAATCTGTATCAAGTGTCATCAGGAGTAGAGTTTGGCATGCTTGAAATTTCATTACTTTTCAGTATATTTTATTTCTGTGGAAATACAGCTATTTATTATTTGTAGTATACTTTTATAGTTAATTTTTATTTTAAAAAATTCTTTCCTTGATGATAGGGAAGAAAATCTTCCAAAAAGTCACCTTTTGATCCAAGCACCAACTACTCATGATATTTCTTGATATTGTTTCACAGACATTTCTGAGACTACAAACTTCACTTTCAAGCAACACATTGAATAGGCAGAGCTGGGTAATCTGCAAATGTAGTTATTTCTGTCCCGAGCTATGAGAGTGTTCCAAGATGTAATGAAAAAGACTAATAGGTAAAACAAATAAATAAGAATTCATTCTAATTGGTTCTTTATTTCATATTGGTTATTTTTTCACCACTGGAGAGGCAGCATCTGAACAGGATATGCAGGAGGTTTTCAGTGTTGCTGCCAAAGTTGCCTCTGACTGGTGTTGTAAGCAGAGGGAAATCTTCAGACATCTTGAGTGAAACAAATATTTCTGCCTTCTTAGCTATGCAGGGTGACATGGGGTTTTTAACCTGGCCTTCAAAGACTTAAACTTTGATTTTGAAAGTCTACTTTATGTCTAGTTTAAGACAGTTTTTCTGTTGACTTTCCAAATTATAGAATCATAGAGTAGTTAGTGTTGGAAAGGACCTTAAGATCATCAAGTTCCACCCCCCTGATGCTGTCTTTGAAAAAGCATATTAATAAAATGTCTCTTTATCCTTACTGCATGATAAAAGAAAATTGTCATGTATGTCATACTCCGGTGTCCTTGGTTTATACAAAATGTAATGAACTTTCTTAAAGAAAACACTTTACTACCTTAAAAGCTGAATGTTGCCCACATTGTAATCTCAAGAGTGGAGGCGGAAGAGCATATTTCCTGTTTTTCCCAGCTCTCTGATACTGCCTAGGGAATAATGGTCTCCCTGATCGGAGTCAGGGAAGTAAGAGGAAATATTTATTGGTGTATTAGATACAAATATTCTATGCTTGGTAGAGTTGTGTGGTGAAATATTTATCTTCTTTTTGTTTGTCTTGCCAGTCGTATGGGTAGATTGTAATATTTCAGTCAATGCCTGTTCCAACGAGAATTTTCCTTGGGAATAATAATATTGTCAGTTTTTGTGTTTTTATTATGAGTTCCAGGAAAGTTGAAGGATTTTTTTTTTTTTGTAAGCAGGAAAATTAACCTCTGCTGAACTTGACACTGTTTAAGCTATTCTGCTATTTGTAACAGGTTGTTATTTTAAAGTGAACTTTGGGTCCTTGGTGTGCTATGCTGGACATATCTGTGACTAAAATATGCTTTACTTTTAGCTGGTTGCATGATGAGATCCTGAAAAAATTGGACAAATAGACTTCAACATTTTATAACTTACAAAAAATCTGAATTTTTGAAGTTACTCTGTGGTTGTTTATGTAGTTGTGGTGGCCTGATAATGACTTCCACGTTTTAGGCATTTGGATTTCTGGGATTTCCGTGAATGCAAACTAAAATTAAATGTTTTTATTATTCAAACCATTTGGGCCTGCCTTTATATTTTTTCTGATGAGATTTTTAGCAGGGGTAAGAGCTAAGTCTTTGAAATATAACTGCTGCTGCTGGCTTCACATGGGTCCCTGCTGTGTGGGTGTATGCCGCTTCAGAGGAAGGAAAAAGAAAAGTCAGTGGCTAGGACAGAGCCTGCCTTTTCATCAGCTGTTCCATGTGGCAGCATTAGAATTACACCTTCATTGAGCTATAATGATGAAGGCCTCAACACTACAAGATACTAAGCAGCCTGGCTTTGATTTAAGAATGAATCTAAATCTGTGCTTGACTTTCCTATTCCATTTAAATATTCCTATTGAAATCACTAGATTGAGTCAGAAATACGTGTCATGAGAGTCTTAAATCTCAAGTAGGTCGCTTGTTGGTGTGTTTGGACTGGCACAGGGTGACTGAAAACTATGGTGAGGAATGGCAAAATGGAACCCCCTGTGAGGAAAGATCAGAGAGTAAGTTGGGTTAAGAGTGAAGAAGAGAGGACATTGAAGATGGAGAATTGAGTAGGGAAAACTGAAAGGAAGAACAGAAATAGAGACCTGCAGTCAGGTGTTTCAAGAGAGGACATTTGAGGAGAGGTTAGTAGGGAGAGGAAGTTCTAGCAGGAAGAAAATAAGAGTTTTGAAGGACAATTAAATGAAATACTAGAATAGACTAGGAAGTAGCTTTTGTCAACAAGTGAGGGAAAAAAAGGAGGTTGTTTTATCTTTGTCATGTCTACTTTAAAAAAGACTGAGAAAAGAGGGTTTTGCTTTTCAGTGAAAAGTGCTGAGGAAAAATGATTTCTCAAAAATAAGATAGAGAAATTAGAGAAAGACAAATGCTCGAAAAATATTGTTACTGAGAGAGAAAACAGTTGAGGAAGTAATGATCACGGAGGGAGTGGTAGTGCAAAAGCATTTTATAACAAAGTGAATGACCATTCCTTTGTGCTGCTCTAATTGATATTTGGCTGATTTCTGCCTCAAAACAGAATAGAGAGATGAGGTTAGTTAGATGATAGGTAGTAGATAGATGCTAGTTTATATGAATGACTTTGGTAACGTGGTCCAGATTCTGGAATTAAATAATTCAAATTTTCTTGGTTACCACCTATTTTATTTAAGCCATTTCTTCCCTGTGTATCCTGATGTGTCTCTGGAATGGACACAGTGTGACTGTCTCAGTGTACCCTTTCTTCTCCAGAGATGCTCTTTCCGTATGTAGAATCCACATGGGAGATAATCCACCAGCTTGCTTGAGGAACAGTCTTTTGCTTCAGAAAACCACAAAAATAATTGTGTGGTAACAGGACTCTCTTCTAAAAAACAGTGTTGAAACTGCTGTTTATGGATGCTGTTACTGTTCAGCATTCTGAATACCTTAAAATATTCCTGTCAGGGAAGACTTTTCAGTCCTTTCACAGGGATGCACTTGGAAAGAATTAGGTTCTTTTCCCTTCCCACTTAAATGCACACCATAGAATTTGTTAGAATAAGAATAAAATGCTGAGGTGAATAATTCCTACATCCTTCTAACCTCAGAAATTAATGGGGTTAAGCTTCATTACTTAAATATTTCAGTAGTATAATAAAGCGATGAACTTATTTTCTGTTGATTCATGAAGGCATTGACATGGAAGAAAGTAACTGGTTGAAATGCTAAGTTAAAGTGGTAAAACCCTGCTCATACCTTTATAGAGCTAGAGTAATAATCTGATTCTGTAAAATGTTTCAAATTTGGTGCAATTTTCCTGTAGAGGCAGACTCTGTACCCTCTTCCAGCTTGAGAGAGGTCACGTTGTGTCTTGTTCAAGTGGAAAAAGAAGCAAGCATCCATCCAAATCACTGTGCTCTACAGTGTATACTGAGCAGTGGTGAAGGTTTCATATGCTTCCATCAATTGACTGTGATATTATTTAAATTACTGCCATTCTTTTTAGTTAGTAATGAATACGGTATATATGTTGAATCTAACTAAAATTACTGGCTAACCAGTAATTTACTGGCTAACCAGTAATTTCACTGAAGGGCAAGACTGTGAGTTATTCAAGAGCTTTTCTTCAGAAAGCTTGTGTGTATGAGCTCAGAAGTATCTTCTACCACCTTTTACATTGCTTTATAAAATGATGATACACAGAATTAGTTGTATGAGTATCCAAATAAACAAAGAATGCTAAGTAATTTTTACTTTTTAGACCTCTGTAATAATCATCTCAGTGTAGAGCCAGTAAGCTTGGCCAGGCCAAGCTGGAGTTGGGTAGTGCAATTGATAAAAATGAATAAATAAAACAATTGGCCATGAGCCTGTGAGAGGGCAAGTTTTTGCTGCTGTGCTACAGGTGTAAAGGAAGTATTTTCTTAAATACCATTTCCATTTTTGTTTAAGTGTTTTGCGAGGAAATCACCATGCTGTAGTTCACATTAAATTTTATGATTTTCTTCTTGGAACATGTATAAGGAATTGAGGTAGTTTAAGTCTGCAGTTAAACTCAGTTTTATATGCAACTATAGATGTTTATGCAAATAGTCATTTTTATTTATGTGTGGGTGTTGGGTTTTTTAATTTTTATTTACAACATGGTTATCATTTTCCCCCATATGCAATTCCTTTCCTTTATGTCACAGGGCCTGTTTCTGAAAGCACTAACACTGTGATAACCAGGGGAGGAAATGATCATGCGACACATGATTCAAGGGTATTTTGCTTTCTGAAGACCTGCACAACCTTTTTTCTTCAGAAATAAATATATGCTTTTATGAAGCTGTGAAAATGAAAGTCAGTGAACATGTTGTTCTTCTTTTGGGCATTTGTATGTTGACTCAGGAAAAGTCCTGGCTGAGTTATAAATCCTTGAAAATGATGACCCATTATGAGGCTAAGTTGAATTTTATTCAGTGGAGGGGTTACTGAAAGTATCATCTGTAATTGCACAGGAATAGTGACTCTGTATGTGAATGTGTGTATAATGTCATTTGCATTTTAAATTTGTCTAGGAGCATCTCGGGGGCATCTTGTTTTCTTCCATTTTAAAAATCTGAATAGTACCTGCAATTAAGGGAGAAAACTGAGCCCTGGAAGCTAGGTAGGACTTCCATCTATTGATCTGTGTAAACCCGGCTTAGGCTGTCAGGGGAGAAGCAGTCAACTGCTGAGCTGCTTTGTCACTGACATAAGCTGAGAGAGGGTTTTTTTTGTGTGTCTATACTGTTTATACACCAGTCTATAGACCTGCTGGCTGGTTGAATTTTAAAGAGCGTGGAGGTTTAAAGACTTGTCCCCTGAGGGATGCTCCTGCCAGTTGGGAAGCGAGCTGAGGCTGCTCTGCAGAAGTTGTGTGCACGTGTGCTGGCTGGGGGAGGGACAGCGAAATGTGGTCCTGCAGCTCAGCCCACAAAATGGCGCAAAACATACCCATAATTTTCAGGTTGTTTAGTCAAAATATTGAACAAATACGTTTGGGTTTTATTTTGTTTTTATTTTCTTTCTCTTGTGTGATAATTTATTCTAAGAGAATACAATGGGGAACATAAATGAATACATTTCCATACCAAATTCTGAGTCAGTGCTAAGCTCACCAGGCAGCAATTAAAATCCTCAGTAGCAAGGAGAAAATGACTTCCTGTAGTGTGAGAATAGGTGGAGAAGAGGAAGGAGAATTTAAGTAGAGTATAAAATACTGTTTATTTGGAATGGGAAAAACAAACTTTGTGAGCCTACAGTGAGAGACAATTTGTACATGCTTAGGAAATTTCTGATTTAAAAGTTCTGATTAGCGTGTTCTGCTTTCTTTCTTTTGTCAGAAGCGGTTATTACTACTACTAGCATCCTGTATGCTTGTTTCCTGCCACAGAAATTAAAATGTTTACCTACCCTGTTTGTATTTTGTCCTTTACCCTTCTGCAGCGGCCATTCACAGCAGTCAGAATGGTGCTTGAGGTGATTCTTTTGGAGTATATTAGATGTACTGCTCTTGTTCATAATTAAGTTAATTACCTTTCCCCAAAAATTACTTGTGGCTTTCATGCCCTTCTTTATCTGTGCTGACAAAGTGAAAGTTCCAAAGATTTCTTGAACTCCCTTGTATGACTTACAAATTCTAGAACTGTTGACTTTTCCCTTTTGTGCTATACAGTGATTTACTGGGGTGCATCATACACCTTTTAAATGTTGCAGCAAACACACGCTTGTTGTACTCAGAAGCAGCTTTTTCCGGAGCTATTTGTCCCTTGCTGATTAACTTGCATGGGTTCTTCATGTTTTACACTATCCACTGAGTCGGGAACATATTTGAAGTAAATAGTCATTGTGGTGTGTAGGAATTTAAATGCATAATTTTCCCTAATGGGAGTTGACTGTTCAACATGCAGTAAACACGCGAGTTCAGGCTGGAGAGTGCTAACATCTTAGATCAAGTTCTTAAATCCCCATGTGCAGCTCTGGAAATTTGCAATTAATATGCATTTTTCTAAAATCACACACCTTGTGGAATAAGTTGTGTATATACAGTAGTGTATGTCTGTTAGTCTGCTACAGAAAGGGAACTCTGTAGCTTCGACCAGCTACGTTGATGTTGACTACCTCTTCTTAGCAGAAGCACTTTGCAGAGGGTTTGTTTTGCCAGCTGGGAGCACAGAAATACAACCTGTATTTTTTTCTGGGATCTTGCAAAGTTGTTGTTTAATATTTGCTGCTAAGAACTGATCTGATAATCCACTTCTTTTTTTTTTTTTTTTTTAAGTAAAGAAAAATGTTGACTGGTATGAGAGCATTTTTATATTTTAATTAACACATTTTATTTGCCACTAAACAGCTTCTGACATAAAATTCTGCAAGAGAGAGTAACATTATCCTTTCATATTATAGTACGAAGGTAGATCTGGTGGATTTCCTCCCTTCCCTTTATTAATACCAAGGCTTGCTTGTGAAACGCAAAGGGTTAATCACATAAATTTCTCCTTTGGACCAGCAGACGATTTCCATCATTTTCAGCATTTGACTATGGAACATGTATAGAGTTGTTATAACTCTCTGTAATTCATTCTGCTGCCAAATTCATTCCCTTTTCTCTGCCTGCATTTTAATTGAAACAACATTTGTATTTTTGAGCCAGGATCTGTCAGAAGTCCCTGTGGCTAGTCTGTGGTACAAGTAGCAGCAGACGTGGCTTACCCATATGGTGTGGTGCTTCTTGTAAAATCCATATGGCCTTGTTGAAGGGAATCCCAGCGGGGATGTGAAGGGTGTTAATACCCTTCAGGCCAGGCCTTTCCCTCCTGGGGCTTCTATGGCATTGTCTTTGCAATCTGCCAAAGCACAAACTTAATTCCTTTTTAATAATCAATTATTTCAGTCCAAGAACGTGTGCTGTATTTTTTGCAATCATATATTCCTTATTATTTGTTATGAGTATTTTTGTATATTTTTTAAAAGCAAGCTGTAGTTTCTAGCAACTCCCCTAAAAGCCTTTCGAAAGCCTTTTCAAAAAGCCTAACTTTCTTTCTTTAACTTGTGTTTACAGGAAGTGCTGGACAGCATTCCAAAGTTCTGCTTTCCTTTCGACGTTGAAAGGTATGTGTTACAGTTAGCATTTAGTTAAAAATATACCATAGAAATCGGTATTTAGCGTAATTGCAAGGAAAGATGTAAAGAAAAGGAAAACATATTGTACTCCCTGAACTTGCACCTGCAGATGCATGTCCTTTGTTGTTCAAGTTAAGTCTGAAATCACTACTAAGAAATTATCACAGCAAAATGCAAACTTTACAGAATTTTGGGAATATCTCTTTCAAGGTAGAGCTATGTTCAGGATCCCAGTCTTGTCCATTATAAGTGTAAACACCGTCCATGTTAATATAAGGATATAACTTCGTTTCCTTCAAACAGCAAGCATCTTAAAAAAAAAATTAAAATTACAGTGCACAGGGATGTAAATCCTCACTGAGCAGTACTGAGAACATGTTGTTTGAGTTCAAAGGAATGAAGGCTTTAATTGCATGGAAGTAACTGAATATGCAATTCATTTTTCTCAAAGAATCAAGACCATTATTTATAATTCATCAGCCCTTACCTTTCTGCTATCAGTTATAATGTGGCTTCCATGTAATGCTGTCAGTCATTTAAATTGCTCATATAATCCATTTTTATTAATAAAATATTTATTTCGACTTGTCAAAATGAGTAATGGAAATGAAGTTAATAAATTGTACTCAGTTTGAAAAACTCCTATTGTCTAAATAAGCAAAGATTGACTTAGAAGCTTGATTTGCATAATTAATGGAAGATACACCCAACTAGTGTTCAGGCTGAGCTGGTCTCAGAACAGCGTTGGCATCAGTTGTAGTTGGAGGCTCAAAAGATGAAAAGGATCTATTGGATGCAAGTAGCTGCTGTCAGTGGAATAAAAGATGGTATCTGTATAGAGGAAGGAAGAGAAGCTTAGCAGAAAAACACTATCAGAATAGACTTCATAAACACAACTTCCCTGAAGTAAACAAGGTCCACTTAGTTTTTTGTAGTTGAATTTAATTAAGTTGTTTGGGTTTTGAACTGGTTTAAGCTCACTGTCCTTTAAGCTGTTTTAATGCCTCAGCTAATACGGTTGTAACTGTTGGCTTTAAAGCATTGAAGTCTTTAATGTGCTTAGGATATGTACAGAATTCTGTTTAAAATTGGTAATGAAGATGAATAATGGAAATAAAATTTGAGGATAACAGAAAAAGGTGAGGCTCTGTTGCTGCCATCCAGTGGCAAGAAGATAATCAGTGGCAGCAGATACTTTCAAATAACTCATCTTGCATTAGTCATTTCTGTTGAACCATTCAGAAGACAGTTGCTTGTATGAGATGGATAAGCTTAATCAATAAACTGTGGGAATATGTGAATTTATAGCATAGCTAGGTTTGTATTTTAGCTGGATATCTGAAAGGGGAATAAAAAAAGAAAGAAAAAGTTATGGGATGTTTGTTACTTATTTGTTAATACTGTTCCATGTCCCCCTCCCCAGACAATGCTTTTTGACTCTTGGCCTCAAACTTGACTGTAAAGCAGTGCTCCCAAAGGTGCCCAATTTCTACATATTTCATAAAAATTGGCAGTCACACAGAAGGGGGAAAGGTTCTTGGAAGCTGAGATATACTGATGAGGGGAACAAAATCTGTTGTATTTGGTCCCGCCTGCTAACTGCTTAGGCAGTAAGTACTATGGTATCTTTAAAATCAGCCAGGGCACTCACAGCTTCTTGTGTAACTTGAAACTGAGTTCTAGGGGATTTGTAGAAGAATCAATGGTGATGTGGGATCATGAGAGTATAAGAGAGCATGGACAAGGAAGAGGGACAGAACTATTGAGGGACAGGTCTGCTGGAAGCTCATTCAAGAAAGCGGTCAACTGTTTACTAGCATACTATTTATGTGAATTACTTACTGGCTGTGTATTTGCTACTTATTACTCAGTTCAGGCATGTTCTATAATGGAGAGATACATTGCCACTTTTTAAGAAGAAAAGCAGTTGTCTTCTGTGTTAACAGTTTTTTGTTTTGAAGTTTGGACTGATAATGGAAAGGACTGAGAAAAACACTATTAAAGCTCCTTTTCATGCTGCTTTTTTTCAATGGATAATTAAGATGTGACAGGCATTTTAGTTTTTGTATACTCATAAATGTACTTTTCACTTGTCTGGTGATGGACCTCGATCATGATAGGCCATACACATGATACCTCCAAGTATGTTACAAGCAGTTTCAATGAATCAAGAAAGCTTTGATTTAAGTAAAATACAAAGTATTTGTTTCGTTGGTTGAGCATATTGTACTTTAGAGAACATAGTTTCTCAAACTGTTTTACTTGAACTGTATAGATAGAAACCACTTCAAGCAGTATCCGATCCTGACAAGAGTAAGAAATTACCAGTGCAAAAGTGATAACTTCCACTGGTGCTGCTAAGATACCTAGAACAAAAAATGTGACTCTGTTCCATAGATTGCTTCTGAGTTCCTGGTACAGAAAGAGCTGGAGGGAATGGAGTGTCTTTTCTGTTAACTAGCTAAATAAAACTCATTGAAGTAGGAAATCTATATTCTTCAAATTATGGAAATAGGAAAGCACCTTAGTGGTGCAGAGTGGTAGGATCATCACCAGCTACTTTCTTCCAAATCACCTGTATTAATTAGCGAACGAAATGAGAGCATGTATTTGATTTTGTTTTATTCACTACGCTACCGTGATCATAGAGAGATCCAGATTTAGTTCTCACTTTTTGATGCTTCTTACATAATTTCACCGGCCATACTTACTTTATTTTATATGCAGATGTTGTAATTACACTACTTGTTCTAATCAAAATCAGGTTCTGTGAAAAGTGATTAAAAATCTAGAGGTAACTCCCATTAGATTTAAGGTGAAAGTCAAGCCAAAAAAGGCACTACAGTGTGATGTTTTGACCATGACTTAAACTTGTAGCTTTATATATATATATATATATGTATATTTATGAAAAACAAGCACATAATTTCATTACTGCTGGTTATGGCTTTTTATTTTGAAGGGGCCAAAAAAATGAGTGCACCATAGAAGTTCTTGAGCCTTTGCTTCAAGAGCCTGTGGGTTTTTTTGTAAATAAATTAGTTTAGGCCTAATAAATGGTAAAATCAAATAACAATTTAACAGTTTGCTTGTAGATATTTACAAATAAGTTCCCTTTCTTTGCCACAGGGTGAATTTCTGTGTTACTTTTCATATGGAATTGGAGGAGTTAACATTTGAGAACCTAGAGATTTTAATTTCCTTTTAATGTTTGCTAAATTAATATTACTACCTCAGAAAAAGTACTTTGTCCTCTTTTTCTTTGAATCCTTCATGTAAATTCTACATTATTTTCTTCACTTTCTCTTTCTGCAGAGGTCTTAACTGTTTTCACTCTTGACCCAAAACTGAGTTGTAACTTTGCAGAGAGCCCACACCTCATGTCTGCAACTGTCAATTTTTAGCTGGCTGATGACTAGTGAGCATGCATCTTCTCCTCTTGTTCCTTCTGGACCTGTTTCAGTTAAGTCCTAGGTTGCACTACATGCTGCTGAATTTGATCTGTGCTTTGAATCTTTCATACATCTCTGCCATAAATACTTCCCTTCCTCTGTCTTTTCCCATTAAGGATGCATTTCTTTGGCAGAATGTGTAGCATACGTGCCATTTGAGCCAAGACTTTGGAAACTGCCTTTAGGATCAGCATGGAGACAGTGATATATACCTCATTAATTTCCTCTATGGCACTCACTCGGTCACAGGGAGGTGTTATATTTTGGAGTGTAAGAAGTGGTGGTGCTGCTGCAGTTTTCTCATTAGCAGTAGAGTATTGTTCAAGTATGGGAATTACTGTGTGTATTATTTAACTCATAATCTGTTAGGGTCAGTGAGTGATGATGGCAGGAATGACATCACTTTGACTCCTGTTCCTAGCTGGTATTGTTGGTTGTTTCTAGTGAAAGGCTGTGTTTAGAAGCAGCTATGATCAAGCCAAGTGCAAAACAATGGCTGTAGAGATCAGTGGGTTTGTAGATCTTGTGAAAGGCAATTATAAGATATCTTACACAAAAATTTTTGCTCAAAAGTTTTTGCCTTCAAAGGGAATAGTTGAGAATAAAAAGAAAATAATTGCGAATGTAATTCAAGCTGAATGGATGAAGGTAAATAAACTCTAGTATTTCCTGTATACTTCAGTCATTCGAGTCAGTTCGCAAAATGGGTTGCAAACTCAAAAATGCAGCAGCAGTATTATACAACTGAGTTTTTTCCATCCTTTGTCTCATTGTATTATAGTATATTAGTGCATAATATGAAATGTATGTGTAAGAGAAGTTTTTGTAAGGACAGGTTCCAGTGTGCACTGTGTGCAGTGGAAGATTGTGACTGTTGGTTTTGAATTTGTTTTTTTTGTTTTCTATGTGTGTGCAAAATTGGACCTGTCTGAGAGGAAACCTGGGCACTCTGAGAGAGTCACAGTGTGCTCTGATACATCCTTGGCCAGGTACGATGGCCAGGGCCTGTGGACAGAGTAGGCTTCTGTTGCGACTTAAAGGCGCTCCGTGGGACTTTACTAACTAGTTGTGGTTTCCTTTAATGCTTCTGTTGTGTTAAAAACAGAACCTCAATTATAAGCTAACTATGCTTTTTATTTGTGGGAATTTTCTTACTTGGTGGTAGCTTTTTGTGCATTTTCATATCTTCTTTGGTTTTCTTCCCATTCCTGGTTTTTCTGATGTGTAAGGATTTGGAATTTCTGAGAAGTGGGGATCAAGTTAGATAACTCAGTTAGAGCAGATGAACCCTTCACACAGGGAACCTGAGTAATGGAGTCATGGATCGTGGAGTGGGCTTGGAAGTGGAGAAAATAGTAATAAAATCACAGGATGGTTTGAATTGGAAGGGACCGTGAAAGTCATCTAACCTTTAACTCCTCTGCCACAGGGCAGGGATGCCTCCCACTAGACCAGGTTGCTCAAAGCCCTGTTCAGCCTGGCCTTGGAAGCTTATATTTAGGGATTTGAGGGAGACGGCCCAACGTAGGGTTACTGTATCCTAGTCTCTCCAACAGCTTGTACCAGTACCTTAACATGCGTTTTTCAAATTCCTGCTTGAAATTGTTTCTAAGCTGTTCTCTGATCTGAGGAGAATTAGGATGAATGACTGGTGGGGTTTGCTTTTCAGCATCAGATTGGACATTAAATCCATTTGTAATTTTCAGGTTTAGGTAGGAGCCCCCAGAGCTTGACTCAGAGCTGTGTAATTTAGTTACAGTAGTCAAATACATGTATTTACAATGCCAGTAACTTTGCTTTATTTTTAAGAACAAATGATCAAAATCTGTATTCCCTTGGGTAAAGTGTTTCATTTTTTTGAAACTCACTGAAAAAATTGAACTCTCTGAAAAATCCTCCTGAAATCCAAAGCCCTTTAAAAATTCCTAAAATTTGAAGAAAAAAAAATAAATTTCAAACATCATTTGTGTCCTAAACAGACTAATTTGAAAGAAGAGCAATTCTTACTGAGAACAAGGCATAAATTTAATGATTAGATGTGCTGGTTTTTATTTGCAGAGATTTAATTCCTGCCTTAATCAGCTTTTTCAAGGGAAACTTAGAAAGAGGCCTGAGTGATGACTGTAGTATAAACAAAACTCTTTAAAATGACTCTTTAACTACTGCATGGGTGCCAAGGAGCATTTACTGCATTGTGCAGATATGTACCTAAAAATATTTTAAACTAGTTTTATTCCTGTAGTGAACTGTAATAACCTTGACAGAGCCCATTGTAGTCTGCGGGGTTAATAAGTATTTACGCACATTCTTTGCTATTAGTGATTTATTATTGTTAAAGTAAGATTAAAAGCATGCAGGGCAAGAGTTGAAAGTAAGTCAAAAGCAAGGCAGAGGAATGAGTGAGAAGGTCAGTGGTGGCTGGGAATGACTTTTGCATGCTCTCGCTGCACAAGTGGGTAGATGGTGCTCTCTCCAAACAGCCGACTAGACCAGTGTTTTGCAGACAGTTTATGAAGTTCAGCCAGTTAATCCTGTGCTCTGATAGCAAGTCTAAATAGCATTTTCTGTCGGGAATTCTGATACACAATAATTGTGTTTTACCTGTGTTGGTTTTCACATTAAGAAGACTTCAGAGGCATCATTGTTGTGGTTCAGTAGCAGTGCCAGGAGTCACTACCTGCCTCTGAAAGTAGACTTCTGAACAACCTGAATGTACTGCAGTGAAACAAAGAGGCGTTAGCCCCAAGTCACGTAGGCAGTGTTTGTACACATGATGGTACATGCAGTATATGTTAAAACTGTGGTGCTAGCATTTATTTTATATTTTATGTGTGTGGTTTATCCATCATGCTTATCTATTGATATAGAGAAATCCCCAGTCATCATTTGTTTCTGTAGGGCTTACATATAATCAGTTTGAATTCTGCTGAAGAGGAGTAAAAAACCAGGCATCCTTGCTGCCTCAGGACCTTAAGTGGCGTTCGCTAACTAGAAACCCAGAATTAACTCAGTATTTTAAACTCTGATCTGTGGTCTGGATGGATGGTTGCTGGCTTGTTAGGTGTCCCTTTGAAAACAATGGGACCAAATGCAAACTTCTGGGTTCTTTACGGAGATTTAGTTGTAGTGTTGGAGTTTTTCTCATTTCTAAAATCTGGTACATGCTGCTTGCATCCCCTTCTAAACTGTGTGGGGAGCAACTTTCAAGCTGGGACACTTTTGTGCTGACTGTTGAAACATAGAGTTGTCTCTTTTGAAGAAGCAAAGGGAAAATGTTGAGTTGGAGGTGGTGAGATGGCATTGGAATTGCTTTCTGCTGAACTCAGAATTGGACTGGGTTATTTCTGAGAGAAAATATCAGAATTTAAATATAATTTTTGAAGTGGTCTTGTGTAGTGACATGTTTATGTATGCTTGAATTGCAGTGTCAGTTATTTTTCCCTGTCATCTTCACATTTTGGAAAGGAAGGAAGCAAATAAATGAAAGCAAGATATCCTTACTGATGTGTTTTTTTGGGCTAAGGAGTTGTTTTTCAACAGTAAAGAAGTCATTTGCAGTGCCTACACAGATGGGCATCTATTAACAATTGCTTTTTGTGAATTATCAGTGATCTCTTTGGGTTAAGGTGGTGTGTGAAAACCCCAGCCTTAACCATACCCGGATGTTTTGTGTTGTAAGAAATAGCCAGTTTTGGCTGCAGAAAGTCCCAAGCCTGACAGTGGGATGCAGCAGAGCAGAGAGGGGTGGCAGCAGGAGGCAGCCCAGGTCTCTTCATGGTGCATTACCAGTTCTGCTGACTGAGCCTTGCCAGCTACTGTGGAATTACTGTGTAAGCCCCCATCTCCAGTGTGCACCGGAATATGGAAATCATACTTCAGGTTCCAGTGGTGATCTGCTCTCAGGAATAAAGAGGAAAATGCAAAGAGAGATGTGAAATAGAAAATTGCAGCATTAATAATGCACTGTTATTGATGGCTTTCTGTTGTATCAGGCGTGATGTACAGGCAGTGGGCTAGCTATGCAGAACCTGAAAAACAAAGGACTGAGTGAAAGCGATTGGGCTTTTGCTGTGTTTGAAGAGCACACTAGGTTGCTCCAGTCTATTGAAGACATGTGGGGAAAACTCGTGTTTTAATGATCTGAGTTTAATTACCTAGCTAAAAAAAGTCAATTAATTATCATGGGTTTCCAGTGATTATACTGGACTTAGTGTAGCTTGTAATGTAATATGTGCTCAGCACAGGCTTTTCTTTTTTTCATCCTAGTGACTGTATGTTCACAGTGGACCAGACCAAACTGAAATGAGTGGGAGACTCTACAAGTGATATCACTTTAATGAATCTTTTTTGTCATGCATATGTTAGGCAGTATGATATGCATGTGTCCCATGTAACTTCTCTAGCCCTTTTATCATCTGGCGTTTATTTCTTTCCTAGGAGGAAATTTTTATGTTTTATTTTGTTGAAGATTAAAAAGAAACCAACAACCATCCCCCCAAAAACCAAACCAAACAGCTCACAACAGGAAATCCCAACCCATAGTGCAGGGTATAAATTAAAGAAGTATTTTGTGCTCTTAGACTGTGAGATCTATGATGGTTCTCAGCTTCTCTGAGAATTAATCTTCAGCTTGATAGCGAAGAATGAACGATATATGTCACATGTTAATCGTAACCTTACTATCTGGTGCTTAGGTACTCTGCTGTACAAGATCATGTAAGAATGGGGAAAGAGCAGTGGACAATAGAATTGCAGACAGAACTGCTGCATTTTATGTTTTCAAATCTGTATACATGCACCATCAAAACTGTTGTTTTCATTTGGTTTTAAATAAATCTTTAAAGGTCACTTCCAACACAAACCATTCTGTGATTCATTCTGTGCCGTGCATTACCTGTCCTGGCTGAAAATGCCACATCTACCTAAAGCTGATTTTCTTTGGGAGATTTTGGATAAATGCAATATGTGCTTCTGTGGGCAAGCTATAGATACAGTTTGTTGCTGTTCTAAAATGCTTGCGTTGAATGCATTTTGCAACTTCTATGAAGATCACAGAAGTTTGACCATATTGAAAAGCAGGTCCGTCCCAGTGGGATGCTCTGACTGGAGCTGACAGATTACACAAGAAAAGCACCTGGCTTGAGATCATAAGGGAGATAAGAAACGCATCATGGTAGTGAAGATGTCATTTCTTCTTAAAGAGAAATTGGGAAAAGGTTCATACTGTCAAGCAGAAAGTGGGGGGTCAGGAGTGGAGTTTGGGACTGGGACCTGGAGATGAGTACAGCAGGTCAGAGGTGACACTGGGGGGAAGGTAGAAAGTGAGAACAAAATGTGTTAGCCTGCATTGCTGAGGGAATGCTGGCTGAGCGGAGCTTGGGGTTAAGAGCAGTTGAAATGTCAGACATGGAAGTTCTGTGTAGACTTACTCTGTCTGAAGTGGGTACATGTTTTGATACAGTCTTGTGGATACTACTTATTATTTTAGTTCTCATGCTGTTAGTTCTTGATTGCATTCTGGCCTTTACATTTCCAGAGCCAAACAAGTTTGCACAGGAAAATGAATATAAGTTCTTTGTTAGGCAACATGTAGTGCAAAAAGGGTGTGTGGGGAAGGCTGCCAGTTTAAGCCATGAAGCTATTCCTTTGGGGATAAAAAACCCAACCCACAAACAAAAGCAAGCTGGTTTTCTAATGTCTGTCTTAAGCCAGGTCTGTATTGTGGCATTCTTTGTAGAATTGTAAACCTTTGTTTTGGTTACCAGTTTCCACTGTTGAAGTATGTACAAAGCCAACAAGCAGTGGCAGGCTTGTACTGGCTCTGCTCAGGCCTTACTTAGGAAAAGATCTTCTGAAATGCCCCATCCATTCAGACTGGGGGCCAGATGCTGTGGGGCTTGTCAGCTGAAGCATGGGACTGAAGCGGCAGCCAGACACATGACTAAAGTAAGGACCTGACCTCTTTTGTGCCAAAGGAAAGGAGTGGGATACAAGGAGCAGCCTGGATGGTGGAAAGAAAAAGAAGGATAGAGAGGCTGGGGCGTGAAAATGCTTGAAACCAATGACTTAAATGCTCATGTTTTATGTGATGGTGGTGGCTTTATGCTCTCTATCTAATTTTTCAGGGTTTCCCAGAACCAAGTAGGACAGCATTTTACCTTTGTGCTCACCGACATTGAAAGTAAACAGCGGTTTGGATTTTGTCGTTTGACATCAGGAGGCAAGGTCTGCCTCTGTATTCTTAGGTAAGTCAGTATAAGAAAAATTATGTCAAGTACAAAAAAAAAAGAGAATTCTCTGCTAATGTGTTTCAGTTCCTTATCAGGGTATCATTTTTCTATGACAATGTTACCATTAATTTCACATGAAAAGTGGTCCCAAGGACCATGTGATGGTAATTCTTATGTGAGGCTAAATATTCTACTTAATAATGTGAAATCTCTGCTTAAAAGCAGAGAACAATACACTGCAGCTTTAGAGACTTGGAGTGTTATGTGGATATTTTTACTTTCCAATGAAATCTTTGTTAAGTATCCAGTCAATTTAAAAATAGAGTGCACTATTCTGTATTCCTGTCTTTGGAAATATGATTTTTAAGTGTCTCTTCAGTATTCTTTGGCCAGACTATATCTAATATAAGAAATGCTAGACCAGATAACTCTCAGTTTAAAAGTTTACCACTTTGTTACAGAAGAGATACTGAAGATGGAGAAATTGACTGCAGTGAAACAAGTAACTTGTTTCTCTATCTGTGTTTTCCTTCTTCACCCATAAGATACTAGTTTTGGTAATGAAAAAACAATAATTTAGCTGTAATAAACACCTTGTAATTGAATTAATTTAAAGGCAAATTTGCAACTTCAGTTAAGAGCCTAGTAACCTGTAATGCTCCTGGAGGAGATGGGAACATCCAGCTCAGCAGCACATGAGAACAAGGCGACTAAAGTCTAATTGCCTTAATAGTGAGAATCCCCAAACACAAGGTGAAAGAAGAGCTGTGGCTGCCGAAGAGTCAAACCCATTGCCAGCAGAGGGGCAGATTTGAGAAAATTAGAAAGTAATATGGAAAGTTTTTGGAGAAAAGCAGATTATCAGGTATTTGGACACCATGGAAGTCAGGCATTCATATAAGGTGTCATTAGGGTAGACCACGTGAGTTAGGGAGACAAACTGAACATCAACTTGTAAAAAAGCTGATGTTTTCATATCAGTAAAAGAACACACAGAGGGGAAAAAAAACCCAAATATAGAAACTTGTACAGTAGTGCTTAAAATTATTGTGAATATCACATCAAGATGTTTGTGAGCTTTTAAACAGATTCCAAATTAATGTTGAGAACCAGTACACTGGATGTTTTTGAGCAAGTAATGAAAAAAATGAGTATTTGCTATAAATATAGTAAAAAATGCAGTAAAAATAGCAAAAGGAAATTGAAAATAATTCTTTAATACTTCAGAGAGATTTAATTCTTAGGATTTTGGAGTGTTATAATACTTAACCTCTTTGTGATACCTTCTGTTGATATATTTTGTTAAGGCCCAGGGTAAGAATGTGTGTATATGCTTTTAGCTCTCTCCTCTGAGTTAACCTTTTACTCCCCCATCAAGACAGAAACAATATTTTTTACTTGTATGCTTAACATTGGCTGGCTGGCTTCTAATGCTATAATAACAAATGTTTAATCAGTTACTCACAGTCAAGTATGCACATTTAAATACTGCATGTAGCGCTGCAAAGCAAAGGACGCAAATTCTCAGCTGGCGTAAACTTGGGTATTTCTTTTAGCATTTCCCCACAGACATACATAAGCTAAAGATTAGTCAGTGATCTATGACTTGGTAGAAATAACTAGGCAAATGAAAAGTGGCAAGCTATAATTTTTGCTAAACTGTAATCAAAGCATTATCTTTATTTCTTTTATTGTGGCAATGTCAAATTTACAATGCATAGCTGAATGTGAGCACTAGCTTCATGGTATTGTGTTTTTAACATGGTAGGCTGTTTCCCTCCAATTTGTGTTCTTGTTGTGTATTTCCATCTGATATCCAGTCTAGTTTTTGCAATGAATCCAAGATTCATTAGAAGTGACCAAGTGAAAGAAGACGCATTAGGAGATTTCTTTTGGCATTTTATCTAGCTCTCCCTTTTACAATTAACCAAAATCAAAGAAAGCTAAACAAATGAGTGTTGTCTATATACAGTATGTATGCATGTTCATACTTGCTTTCTTCCATAGATTAAAATAACATAAATTTATATCACTGTATGTATATACACAGAATGATTCCCGTGTATGAGCAATTCAAACTACTTGTTTGTCAGAGATATATTATACAATAATTATAGACTTTTATGTAAGCACACAAATGCAGGAATACATAAATACCATATTGAATAACACATCTGCATATGGACATATGTGTGTATCGCCTCAAATAGGAGGAATATATGAAGATTGCGGACTACACCTTTAACAAAGACTGTAGTCTTTGTTAAAATCGATTACAGAAAATTAACTAATTGAATTTGTCATAAATAACTAAAAATATAAGTAAGAGTCTGTGAAAAGAAGAGCAGGAACAGGCCGAAGTATGAA
The DNA here is from genome assembly GCA_025447955.1 of Psilopsiagon aurifrons. Taxonomy (NCBI): domain Eukaryota; kingdom Metazoa; phylum Chordata; class Aves; order Psittaciformes; family Psittacidae; genus Psilopsiagon; species Psilopsiagon aurifrons. The sequence goes on from JAOEHY010007850.1 coordinate 27,819, forward strand.
GGAAATACTATAGAAATCTGTATAGGTTGTTGAGTGGGGAACAGGACAGAACTTTTCTCTTGTGAATGTCTTTTGTGGATGGTACCAGGCCATGTGTTAACCTATGTCAAGGCTGCTAAAGAGATAACTTTTGAACAGCTGAATGGGATTCTTAACCAAAACCTGAAGAAAAGGCTGCTTATCCTCAGGTTTACACCAACAGACTAAAGCTGCGTTCAAAATTAGTCTTGTGATTTATGTGACTTCCCTCTATAATTCATTCTCATCTGAAACACTAATTAATCATGTCTGAATTTGCAGCCACTGCTTTAAACTGGATATTTCAAACGGAAAATGTGCATATAAAATTCTTCTGTAAGTTTTATGTTGTTAGGTTTTTCCCACTTTTTCTATACACGTGTCTGAATTCTGTAAACAGAATTTTCTGCCAGATCATCATGTTTTGTTCAAGTTCTCTGTATGTTTACACAGTGAAACAAAAATCCCCCAAGGTAGTTATCTCAGGCATTTTTGTCTGAAGAACTTAATTGTGATACAGCACAGTCTAAAATGATCATGCAGAGCTTTACTGCCGCTGCCGAGATCAATGTGCCAGTACGAGCAAAACCAGAAGATGAGAAAATAAATCTTGGATTATCCTTCAGAAGTTTTGTGCGATTCCTTTGCAAGTTTTGTTTTGTTCTTTTTTCTTTAAACTGCATGGCTGCTTTATGAAGCTCTTGGTGTGAATCCTGCTGTGTCACCTCCTCCCTCTCCACAAACTGCTGAGCTAATGTAGCCCCACAAGAATGAGGGGTACCGCAACAGGAATGTTATAATATACCTTTGTTGTGTTCATATACTATATTGTATTTTTTCTTCTAGTTTTACCATTTATATTTTAAGTTATAATTTTGCCAGTGAGATTTGAAGTGGCACATTAGAAACGTCAGTGTTCGCTTTTGAATAATAGATTTAATTCTCCTGGGTATTATTTCTAAATATCACTGCTGTTTCAGTAGGAATGATACTTTCTGGGTTTACATGAAATAGGTTTTTAATTACCTGAACATTTTTTTTAGTACAAAGAGCAAATAATTTAACTGAAATTTATGTTGTTAAAAATCTTGACACTGTTAAAGGACTCTGAAGTTGACCTTATGTATCCAGAGGAACAATATGCATCATTAAAATGGTCAGTCTTAGATTTCATTAATTTTATGACTGTAAAATTGTCACCTACATTTCCAAATGAAATGCTCTAATAAGGAAAACAGGTTTATGTGGTAAGCCTTTGTAGTTCTTTAGTTCAGACCACTCTTGAAGGTTTCTTGCTCTTCCTTTAGGCAAATCCCTTAGAAGCAGAATGTTTCAATTTTACACATTTTGTGTCAATTTTCCAGACATAAAAGTAGCCCCTAGACATTAGACATTTAGCTACGGAAAGGCGGTTTCCTTAGGTTTATTTGATTACTAGAAGTTAGATTCCTGCTGGTAGTTCAGGACTGTTAGTGGTTACCTGACTATTTGACAGAAAACATTTCCTCTCCTTTATTTAACCTTTGACTTATGAATGTAAAAGTTTTATCAGAGCTATAGTAGAAGCACCAGTGAGGTGGAAGTCTACTTATGGCAACAAGGGTTACGCGTTACTTTGAATAAATATCTGAGCTCCTGACTTGTGGCTCATTTGGATTAAAAGAATACTAAGTACGTTTTTAATTAACCATGAAATATCTCGGGCTCTTGTGGCAGGCAGTGGCTGTACTTTTAAATAAAGACCGCTGTATTCTTAACCCAGAAATACTTATCTATTAAAACAATAGTGTGTATCTTTTCTTGTTTCTCTTTATTATGGGAGAAATGTTTTGTGGCAAGTATAGAGAAATTGCCGGATGTTGTTGGAGGTTGTATGTTTGTCTTGTATGTTTCTCAAACAGTTACTTACTGTCACATAAGGAATGCAAAGACAATGTGAGCAATTTAAAAAAACATAAACAAGAAACCAGTAATGGTTTCATAGTTTAAGAACCTAAATAATTTTTATTTGAAGTTTAGGCTTCTAAATACATTAAAATTGAAAGTTAAAGCCTTGTTTTTCCTCTGTTTTATCTACTGTGAAGGGGCTTCATTGATAACCTTTTGACATTTTTGTACGACAGCTAATTAATTACAAAATGCACTGCTTGTAAATAACTATGAATGCAAATATGATGGTAAGGTCTTTCTAGTAATGGACTATAATTTTGATTTTATCTGCTGTTAAGGTATGTATTAGTGTGGCAGTTTTGAATTATGAGCAATATATTACAGGTCTCAAGTGCTAAATTCAGCTGTTCCAAAAGTATTCTTTGCAGACAGCACATTTCTGTACTGACTTGGGGAAAGATTGTTCCCCAGCCTAACAGATTGGTGTGCTGGGTGACTTCTCGATACTTACACCACTAAATGTGTATGTAAAATGTGCAAACAAAGTTTAAATAAATTTGCAAGATTTGCTGGAAGGATGACCCAGAAGATTCTTTTAGTTTTTTAATTAAACAAGTGCCATATAAGACAACAAGGCTCAGTGCTGGGTCCTATGTTTGGGTCACGACAACCCCATGGAATGCTACAGGCTTGGAAACGAGTGGCTGGAACTGTGCCCGATGGAAAAGGACCTGGGGGTGCTGGTCAACAGTTGGCTGAGTATGAGCCAGCAGTGTGCTGAGAAAGGCCAACAGCATCCTGGTGGTGTCAGAAATGGTGTGGCCAGCAGAACTAGGAGAATGATTGTCCCCTGGTACTTGGCACTGGTGAGGCCGCACTTTGAATCTTGTGTTCAGTTTTGGGCCCTTCACTACAAGAAAGACATGGAGGTGGTGGAATGAGTCCAGAGAAGTACAACAAAGCTGGTGAAGGGTCTAAAGGACAAGTCTTATGAGGAGTGGTTGAGAAAACTGGTAGTGTTTAGCCTGGAGAAGAGGAGGCTCAGGGGAGACCTTATCACTCTCTGCAAGTTCCTGAAAGGAGGTTATAGGGAGTTGAGTGTTGGTCTCTCCTCCTAAGTGCCAAATGATAGAAGAGGTAATGGCCTCACGCTGCGCCAGGGGAGGTTGGTATTGGATATTAGGAAAAAATTTCATTACTGTAAGAGTTGTCAAGCACTGGGACAGGCTGCCCAGGGAAGTGGTGGAGTCGCCATTCCCTGGAAGTGTTTAAAAGACATGTAGATGTGGCTCTTAGAGGCATGGTTTAGTGGTGAGCTTGGCAGTCCTAGGTTAATGATTGGGACTTAATGATTGTAAAGGCCTTTTTCAAGCCTCAATGATTGCATGATTCCATATGTGGTGTTTACCTTATACAATGTGAGGATAAAGATGCAAAGCCGGTATCATGGAGAAGTTCATTTATGAATAAATCTATTTATTAGAGCAGTCTGAATAAACTAATAAAATAATTAACACCTGCGCCTGCAAAATTAGCCTGTGCTATAAGTGGAAAAAGATGTTGCTTGACAGCCTTGAGGATGTTACAAAATAAAAAGAGCTTATACCTCCTCTTTGAATTAAGAATCTAATGTGCCATCAGATAGCTGTCTTTAATATGAACAAGCAACCTGTGTTTATATTTTTGAGTGCAGAGATGCTTTGTATATGTACACATACAGATAGACTCTTTGTTTATGAAGACAACAAATGTAACAATTACTTATTATACTGAATTAATAGCAATTAGATACATAAAAGAAAAATGTAATAATGGGAACCTTTTTGCTTTCCATTAGAATTTTGTAATACTTTGTTGCAGTAGAACAGTATTATTAAAAATATCAACAAAACCTTTTGCAATTAAACTGTGCTTTTGAAGAATTGAAGGTTATATGGAAAAGAAACAGAGGACAGGTATTGGTGGCCTTTGGTTTCATGCCATATAATGTAATGGAGTGCTTGTTTTGATTTCCCTTCTTTTCAGGTTTAAGAAGCATGTTGAAATTATATTAACCTTGTGTCTGTGATTATAAGGCTTAAAGCAATTCCTTTTTCAGTCTTCCAGCTCAGAAAGGAAACTGGCATTTTTAACTTTGTTCAAGTAGTCTGGTTTTACGATGTTTTTCTTTGTGGTTTTGTTACATGAAGACATGGAAGCTTATCAAAACCTTGATTTTACTAAGGAAAGAATCTGTGTATGAGTACTCAACTCAGCATGCCTTGCAGTATTGAAAAAACACCACTCCCTTGACTTTCTGCTAGGGTTCATTAATTTCAGATAATGAATTTGACCTTTTTATGCATAGACATAAAAATGCATTCAGTTTTTCTTTTCACAGTAAGAGGAGAGTTGAGATCATAGATACAAGAAAGAAATATTATTAATATTTTATTGAAGTAGCATTTATTTTTATAGAATACTTTTCATAAATGTTCATTATGAAAAATGAATGGTCAGATAAGATTTTAGAATATTCTACAGCGAAATATGCTGGGGTGTCATACGCTACTAGGCAGAAGTGATAGCAAAAGGCTGGAAAGCTTTTATGTAATCTAATCCATTTGTGTGTCCAGTGTTATAATATTGTGATATTTACCTATCTGTTCCCTTGACTTGGATAAAATCACTAGAACAGTGTTCCAGTCCCTGCTGCAGTTCTGGGCTGGTAAGTGTTCAGTAACTGTTATTTGCAGGTACTCTGAATGCTGTGGTGAACAGTTTTGTTTGCCCATCTCTGTGGCATTTCAGCAACATTTATAACCAGGTTAACGTTATTTTAGAGGATGATAGAATGGGAGTCCTAGGTGGAAGAAAACTCAAAGATCAGATATTTTAGGTGTTGTTATGATGGATCTCTTACAAGGGCATACAGCATTCATGCCTTAAGCAGTGAGTGGCCTTTCACAGGTGCAGTGAAGTAAGTTTTATGGTTATCTAAGAATGTATGGGAGAGTAAATGCAATAATGTCACACCTTAGCTACTGTCAACAATACCAAGCTTTAAAAATGTCTGTGAGCATTAAGAGGTTGATGTGGTTTTGATGAATAGCTAGCACAGTGTATGGTAAAATGTGAGAAAGACATTAGTGCAGTGACTCTAAAAGAATCATTGCCTCTGTGGCTCTTTGGCTTGGCATGAGTAAATTAATGATAGTTCTTTGGTGGTTTTTTTTCTAAGAACCAGCAGTTAAGCATTTATAAGGATAGCATAATAAGATAGCTAGAGAATGCATAACTATAACCGTATTGAGATTTCCACTGTTCTCTCTCTTAGCTGAAAAAATTTGTGATCTCTTTCTAAAGCCTTGCTATCTGTGTACTGAGAACAGAAGTGTTATAAGGAAAACATAACTCTTCACTGGACTTACTGCACAAAAGTAGGCTTGGTTTCTCTACCAGCCTAACAGGTTTCCTTTGCCTGTCAGGGAAAGTGCTTAGGTTCTGCATGCTGGCTATTTCAGTTGCAGATAGCATGTTTCCTCAAATAAAGAAGTCTGAAATTTTAAAGTCTGTCCACAGCACACACGAAAGCTTCTAAGACATGCATGGGAAGTATGTCCATGGATTTATACTGCACTTGAATAAGAAAGTATGTAGTATTTTTACACAGGATATGAAATGTGGAAAGAAACATTTCACGCTTTTTCTCCTTGCCTGCCCCCACTCAAACAACTGATACTAATCATGCAAACACCATTTCAGTGATGTTCTTTGTGATAAAATTCTAAAAGATATGAGAAGGTGTGTAACTTGTAAATAAGGAATAATTTATACTGGTACTATTTACCTTACCTATTACATGCATGTTATAGGCTTAAGTAGTGATTGTAGAAAGTTCTGTGGCATGTCGTCTCTGATGATATCACTCTTATTAGGTAACTTCTGTAAATAGATGACAAAAAATGGAACTGATGCCACCATGTCTGAGTTTCTTTTCTCATGCTTTTCAGTTCTGTCTCATCTTGGATTCTTTTTAACTCATTGAGAGTGTTACACACATATGGGCTGCAGGCTTGTGTTAAAAGCTTACTAAGTATTCATGTCTTAATACATGCTACATTTACAATATTGGTTGAATGCTCTCTTATTTTTGTTCTGTCTGTGGAAATGACCTTATAGAGAGACCAATATTCTTACATATAATATGGCATCTATGCTATTGCATTGCATTGCATTGTGCTACTTATCAAATACAGGGTACGTGGTCTGCCCGGGTAAAATTGGATTTCATTTTCCATGAAGCAGTAGTTCTGGCAATCCACCAGGTACAACAGGATATAGAATTTCAAAATTGCCAATAACATTCCTGAAAGCTGTAACAAAAATAATGAGAATGTGATTTTGTAATGTGTAAACTGATATTTTTTTTTTTTGCCTTTAAAATAATGAGAATTGAAAGTACTATGAGCTAATCTACGCCTGATGGAACTTCAAGCAGATATCCATTGTAAAGAAACATAACTTTGCTACTAACTAGCAGTGATGTATAATTAAAATTATGTGGAAAAGCTTTATGTGTTTTATTTATGTGTAGAAATATTATAAAAATGTGCAAGTCTGTTAATTGTAATAGTGTTTTATAAGCACTTGGAAAAATACATTGATATTTTACTAAACTGTTTTTTCTCCTCCTGTTTTAGTTACCTGCCATGGTTTGAGGTATACTACAAGCTTCTGAATACCCTGGCAGATTACTTGGCTAAAGAACAGGTAATTTTAGATACTGTGTTTCTTTCTGGAAAGTAATTCTCTGGCAATAATAGTCACCATTTGAAGTGCTGTGAAGTGATCCTGTGCTGTTTAAAAAGTTAAAAAGTTTTTCTGTTCCTCATATTGAAATTCAAAGAATCTGAACATACTCCTGCTACTGTCCCTTGAATCACACATTAATCTTAAAAAGCTGCTGAGAACATACCTTTACAAAGTACCAGTGTGAGCAGAGTGTCACATCACTGGAGATCTATATGACATATTGATTGTAAACTGTAGATCCCTGGAACTATCTGATTATCAGTTACAATATGATGTACTGTTTCACCCTTCATGTTAACTAAAAACTACCTCTCATAATTCCGTCATCTCTAGCAGTCAACAACTAGCAAGACAAAATTATTTGCAGCATTTGGTGAAGAATCACGATAGTTTCGTTTGCATATTCATGGGCAATTAAATGCATTCCAGGATTAGACAGGAAAGGAAATACTGGCATCTGTCTTTACTGAGAACATTAAAGCTATACCTTTCCACTTTAACTGTATTAGTGTACTAGGTTGTCATTAAAAAAAAAAGTATCAATAGTCAACCATATGCTGTAGACTGGAAAAGTTGACATTTCAGGTGTATATGAGCTGTAAATTAACCAATTATTGTACATTATAGTAAATGGACTATAGAGAATGATGGTGTTCATTTAAAAAGAAAATGCAGTAGGAAAGTTTGGGGTTAGCTGTGTTTAAAGTGTAGAATACACTTAAGTGTTATAAATAGTATAATGAGACTTTGGTTTTGGTCCCGATTTCACTGTAACAGTAAAAATTGTTATTAAGGTTGTATTTGACAGAAGGGGTAGAGATTGTCTTCTCCTTCATTTCTTGACCACTGTTTCTGGCATTGCAACTGTTAACACAACTAAATTAAACTGCTGGCTTGGAAGTTTGTTGTCCTATATGCTGAGAAAATTGTTTTGATGGATCAGAAAGTTTTAGCAGTGTATGGAAGTATTCTGTTGCATTGCCTAGTGCCATATCTGTGAGAAGGCTTTTAGAGGACATTGCTCCCTTCTGGTCCAGGTACTGCTTGTATGAGCAAGAGCCAGACCCAAAGTCTTGTTTACTAGTAGGAGATCCAGTAATATCATCATTCTTACAGGGAGAGGTGGAAGCTTCCTGCAAACTCAGACAACATGTTTAAACACTGGTTCTGGCTTATCACTGCTATTTTTGTTTCTACTCTGACAACAAAAAGAATTTATCCTCCATGAACAAAACCCCTAAACTGAATGAAAATCCTAAACCAATGTGGGAGTTCCTAATTAAATCCAGTAGCTGCATGTGCTTTTTAGTAAACCTCATTAACTGTTTTATGTGCTCTGATGAATAACTTTTAAAATGTACAGTGTAGGTATGTAGCTGCATATTTAGTAAAACTTGGAAGAGATAAATTAATGGATAAAAGTTTTAGGAAGATGATGTCCAAATGCACACATCAACTAGGTGTGTTAACACTATTTTCAGTTGCAAATGATGGGATTCATTTAAAAAGTATACGGGGAAATGTGTAAAAGGTTGACTTGCAGGTACAATCATGTCCTGAGACAGAAAACTGACTTGAATTTCATGCATAATATATAAATACTTCACTGTAAATGACAGTTGTCTTTCTCATTGAACATACATATCTTTGTCAATGTATAGTTTTATGTGTAGCAAATTTTTGGGGGGGATTTTAATGCAATAATTAACTACCTTTAAATACATTTCCTATAGGAAAATGACTCGAATGATTTGTTAAAATCATTATATAGCCATCCTGTGCCAAAGGCGAATGCTTTAGTCAGTTTAAGTGTGGTAAGTGTTCTCTGTTTAACTCCTTCTCAAGACTATAAAATAGTATGTAAGGCTGAAACAAACAAAAAAACCCACGAACTACCTTTGTAAAGAGTAAACTTGTGTTACTTCCCATCATTAAGTGGCTTGGACAACTTTTTGTCTGTGCAGAATAGAATTTGTCTCTGTCTGATGTTGTTCCCTTAAAGTCATAGTCATAAAGAAGCAGAAATTGGAAGTTTGCTCTGTGAATGATAAAGTAAGCTGCAGTGGCATCTGGCAGTGCTAAACCAACTTTTTTGTGCTCCCAGCTGTTTCCTGTAGATACCTTTGGTTTCTTCTGCTGTAAATTGAGAGGCACTAACACTGTTTTATTGCTTCTCAAGTCTGAGTAGGTAGATTTGCAGGATTGGACATAATTCTATGTAAGGTGGCTTCTTTCCCATCGTCCTTCCCCTTCTTTCTAGTATTGCTTGGTCATGCAAAAATGCTGTAGAAGGGATGGTAGGAGAATTGTTCTGCATTACTTGACATTTTCAGCACATCTAGGTGAAAGAATGTGTCCATGCCTACTTTGCTCTTGTGCTTTGACTTTTCATGGTGTGGGACTGGACACTGATAGCGTGGCAGAGTGGTGTTACTGCAGAAACATCAAAAAGTGGGCCTGTCCCTGATACAGTTTTTTAACTTCTTAACAGAAATAGCATATGGATGCATGTTTAAATACATTTGTAGTGCTGCATGAAATGTAAAGCCAACACAGAGCCTCTGCTGTCTCTAAGATATTGTTCAAAGCATCTGTACAGTTACTGCGCTCATAAATATCTGTATGCAAATAACTGTTTCTTGATTGAACTATTACAGTTTTCAGGGCACAGAAAGAAGTGAATTTATAAAGGCTTCCCTTATGCACATACTGAAAAAATCTTTAGATTATTTATCTTGACCTTGTGTCATTTCCTATTACTTTTAAGTCATTTATTTTAGAATTGAGCCAAATGCTTCAAGTAAGCACAGACTCTAGAAAAGCATATGGTCCTAGTATGAAGGCATAGAGAAATGGAGAGTCTACCATTTCCGTTCCAGTAGTTACCTTGCTGCTTAACATGATACCTTATTTTATTTTATTTCATCATATTTCACATTCCTTGTTATGATTTTTTTCATTAGGTTATAGTATAAAATTGACAAATGCTTGGCTGCAGGTACAGTCAAACGAGTACTGTGGGTTCAGGTGGGGTAGAACCGGAAGGGATAAATTAGCCTGAATGGGAATGCTTTTTGGATCTACAGGCATCTACTTTTGTAATGCTCAGTGCTGTAGGGAAACGTTTATGTCACTTTCGGCTCTAACTTTGTGTGCCTAGTCTTTTATACTGGTGTTCCTTCCATGCTCTTTGTATATTGTAAATAAGCTAGACTGGAACCGTCAGTAGTAAATAGACTTAAAAAGAAGTTAAGAGTCTGAAAAATAATTGTAAAATTATCATCATGAGGTGGCTTTTAATTGTGCAAAGATGAGTTTGATTCTAAGTTCCTGATGCAGAATTAAGATCCCTTCTCACATTTACTCGGGTAGCTGAAGGGCTCATAGGTGTTGAGGCGAGGTTCAGATGGCAGACTACAGTGGTACTGAGGACTGCATGTTTATAATTCTGCATAAATTGTGCCAATATCTGGATAAATGGTGTTTCCCAGTAACCCTTGGTCAGGAAAACAGTGAAATCTCTTGGTCCAGTTAGGGACTAAGTTCTTCTCTGACCTATCAGTCCCTGTAGCAAATATTCTGCAGCTAAAATTTGAGGGGTGAGCATTCATTCTATGCAACCTGAGCTTAAATATAATTTGGGCCACTTTTATTTTAACCATAAGAGGTATAATAAAGGTGACTTTACCTCTATGACTATAATAAAAGTTACTATCTCCGTTCCCTCCCCCTCCACCTTTTTCTGTGCTGGAAAAGCTAATTCAAATAGGGGAAGAATACAAAGAATAAAACATATTTCAGACAATATTTTAAACTTGGAATATTGAAAGCATTAGAGTCAGCTTTGGTCTTTTTGTTGGAAAACTACAAAGTCGATTGTTCAGTCTTTCTCTTATCTTGCATAAGAACCAAGAGATGATTTTTGCAAGTGAGCAAGATTTGAAAAAACATCCTTGTCTTGTACTGGTGAGTTTAAAAGGCAGTGACTATCTAAACCCCGTTGTAATTAAAGAAATAATTGCTTGCTATCCGATCTCTCTTTTGATTTCAAGCTTATTTATATCTGTCCTTCAGGAAATTCTGCTGCTGTCTTTAGCCTTAAAGAACAATCTAATATCAATGTACCTAATCTGTTTAAATCAATCTAACTTAAAGAGCTGTGTGCCATAATCCTTTTGCAAAAAGCACGGCCAAAATCAAACTCTCAAATTGATGAACAAAGCTTGCATTTTCTAATGTTCTTTTAGAGAAAACTTTATACAGGGCAGCAACTATTAATTCAGTATCTCTTCCAAGGTTGTACAACTTCCTAAGGGAGTTCACAAAGATGTACAAGGACTCCATACCACATTATTTTTGCTGCTTTATGACTCTTAATGACTGCAGTAATGGGTCTCATAGTTCTTACTTCCTTTTCTGTTTAATGAGTAAAATATTATTACTTTGTTAATTAGATATAATTACTTCTCTAAGTTATTAACTTCATTACTCAATAATCTTTTGATAAATATTCTGTGACCTTATTACATATAGGAAATAATTTTCTGTTCTCAATATACTTCTGAAGAATGTAGGCATTCCATTAGTCTGAATATTTTCCTATTTGTGACTAGAGCAAAAAACCCTTAGCGTTTTTTTCTCTGTTGCTGCAAAACAATAACCTGGGATATTTATTGTGCAAGTGCTATGATGTTTATGGGATGCCTTTTTTAAGCCTTTTTCCCCCCTAAAATTTTTAACGATGGCCAAATGACCTAATTTGTGGGCAACATTTTCTATTAAATGTATCAATCTGATTTAATAAGTCTCCTACACAGAGTTAATGGTATTAGTATTTTTTTTTTTTCTCAAACACAAGACCCATTTAATATCTTATAGACTTCCTTAATGTTTTGGTGTATCTTTTTCAAGTTTGACTTGAAAACAAACTGTGTCTTTGTGTTGTTAATTATAGTTTTAAAATACACTATAAATCCAGAGAAAGTCTATGAAAAATGTCAAAATTCCATTCAAAACAAATAAAAGCTAAAAAGTCAATAATCACATTTGCTTAGTACGCACTTAAGGTTTTCTGACCTTGAAGATTTAGACTAATATGCAAAAATGCTTTAAAATAACTGATCTAATTCCATGTCTGATAGCTACTAAACACACTGGATTAATGAGAATAATTTAAATTGCATCTGGTTTTAGTTTAATCCATTTAATATTTACATCCTAGATGACCTCAAACTAAGATGCATAAAATTGCTAATGTATTTCATAAATGACTGCAGAATCTCAAGCTGTCAGACCATGTTTTTCTGTTAGCATGTTTTTGAATCAAAGATTTTTGGAAAAAGAAGAGAATGTTTATCAAGTAATAATATTTCTATGCTAATTAATTTTCTCACATGAATGATTTTTTCTTTTCCATTCTAAACTCACATTTTGTCCTTTCACGTTTTTGGGTTTTTTTGTTCCAATATTTAAATCAATGCCTAAGTTAATCAGTGCTGCTCTGAGGCTTGTGACAGCATTTAAACCTGAGTTAATTTCAGTGCTATTTCAAAACTGCAGCCCAGCATTTTGTTCTCTTGGTTTGTGTGCTGTGCTGATCCAGAGCTTGTCGTTCTGTGTCGTAATCTGCTTAATTCTTTGTCTAGTAGTGGTAAGAATGCTATTGGGAAAATGGCTATTTGCTTAAACAAAGATGGGGGTGGAAATCCTGAAGGGTGGTTTTCTTAAATATTATTTTTTTTGGTTTGTGTGCATGCATTACTAATTATTTTTCCCCATTGATTAGCACTCGTATTTCATTACTCCTGATGTAACTGGATTGCCAACAATCCCTGAAAGCGTAAGTATGCAGTTTCTTATTTATTTAGAAGTATCAACCTAATTCTATGGGTAGGACTGAACTTGGCTTTTTTTATTTTTATCAATAATAGATTTGTTTTTATTTTATCAATAATAAATTTGTTTTTCCAAGACTGTTTTTAGAGTGTGATTGATGTCTATTATCACAACCTTTAGCTTGTAGTTACTGTTGCATTCATCATTAACCCATTTTAAAGCAGTAACAGAGCATTTTATAGCTCACTGCTATAGCCACCCTTTTTCTAGAATTATTTGTCTTGTTTGCATTTATTGGGATTATTTATGTAAAATGTCTTCTACTTCTGCACCTCGTGTTATTTGAATACCTGCCCTTTAAACGCTGCATTGCTAAGCTGCGAATTCAGCTATCCAAGATATATACAGTTATTTTTTTGTGCAAGAAGGCATTGTTTCAGGCTTTCTGAAAGCGTATCATACCTGCTTGCATTTGGATGGTAACCATGCACCAGGAATTCTGATGGTGATTATTATTTTGTTTTTATCAAGACATACATTCGGTAGATGCCACATCCTTGATATTGCTGTGGGTAGGTTGCAAATGTGAAATCTCAGATCACGTTCTTGATGTGTTTATCTGGATGATAGCTAATGAAGAGCTTCGAAACTTTCTGCTTTCCACTCTTGCATTTAAGTCTGGAATTGAATATGTATGTATGGATGTATAGATGTGCGTTTTTACACTTTCAAATAATAACTTCCTTATGAAAGTTAAGCTGGTTTGGGGTTCACCACAGTACAAAATCACTCAGTACTGCAGAATTCGTTCTTGGTAGATGCGGTGTTAGTACAGGAGGTGTGATGGAAGTGTGTTCGCAGCCTCTCCATTGGTGCAGCAGCAGGGCATGGTGGGCAAGGGGTCCCAATCACCTGCTCCCTGGCCCAATGCTGCAGGTAAGAAGGGAGGTTGTGCCCCTCAGCATCTCAGCTGGGCAGTGGCCCCTGCACTGCAGGGTGGGATGGGCAAGGGAGGAGAGAAGGGGAAAGAAACAGAGCACAGGAAACCTGGGCTGGTAGGGATTGGTAGGGTGCTTATAGCAGAAGGAAGGTCTCTGGGTGCATCTGTGATGGTGGAAAGGATTCTGCACCAGGGACCCTGCACAAGGCACAGCTCTCATTGTAACCCAGAGCTATGGAAAGTTACTGGATAGGGGAGTAAAAGAGAGAACAGTTGTTACAAGGGCTGTTTGGGCAGGACGGAGATCAGGTTTTAAGTATTTGGCTGGGGCTTTGAGCAACCTGGTCAGTGGAAGGTGTTCTTACCCATGACAGGGGGGTTTTAACCAGATGTTCTTTAAGGTCCCTCCCAACCTAAACCATTCTAAGATTCTATGATCTGTTTCATCTTATGGGCTGAATTCCTTATTTTAAAGAATTCTCCTGTTCTAGCTTACTCTTTGGGCTTCTAATAAATCATAGCTTTGGAGGTTCAAAGGTGTGTTATGCATTCAACTTGAAGAAAACATGGGAAAACACCATTTAGCTTATGGCCGATGGAGGACCTTGCGATAGTAGCACCTGGGGTTTGTTCTGTGGGAGAAAGAAAAAGTAATTTTCAAGGTGCCTTTTTATAACTGTGAATCACAATAGCATGGTATTGATGGAGAGTTAGAACATGCAGGAGTGAAGGCACAAAGTAATTACAGTAAATTAGCAATAAAATGAGTTTTCTCATTCTTTGCTCTAAGATCACCATCAACATCTTTCAGGGGCAGTAACTTTTCAGATGTAATACAGAAATAACTGTGACTGTCTCCCAAAGATCCACTGGTCTGTGCAAGATTGCAGACTTTTTATGACAGCTTTTGCAATGCAGAATCAACTTACCATTATCAGCTATAGTGTTAGAAGGTGTCTGAGGTAAACTGGACTCAAATAATCAACATGGATGGGCCTCTGACAACAGTTAAAAGTAGCACATGAAAGACCAAAGTTTCATTCTCAATAGTGTTTGTAGCCTTAAAGCTCTCGTTTTTGTATCTTCTGAAACTTTATGCAGTGTGGACCAAGGATAATCTGTTCTCTGTGCCTTTGAATTAATAATACATTTCTGAATTTACATGAAACTGGATCTTCCATTGGATCTTCTTTTGTCTTTTCAATATATTTTTAAATTTAATATCTTAATATATTCAAACAGGAGGTCAACTTCTGCTCATCATCCAAGCTAATGTTTCATATAGTGGAGTCTGTGAAGAGATAAACCAGCAGCTGGTGATAGGTAGCTCTGCCCCATGCTATGCTCCCTGATAGTAAAGGGCCATGAGCTGGAGAGTCAGTAGCAGGCAGTTATGTCCTGGCCCCGACAGGAGAGTTGCCAACAGTCAGCAGGGTCACCCTGCTCTGAAGCCTTTACTACTTGTCTTGCCTTAGCTGTTTGTTTCAGGGTTGCATTGCCTTGCTGGCAACTGTTGGCCACATCCAGAATAGACTAATAACAGTTCCAGTGTTCTGATTTCTGTCCTTGGTTTGGAGCAAAGTTAGTGGGCCTCCTATATTAATATTCAGTAATATGTTGTTCCTGAGAAGAGATGAGTAAGACTTCTGGTTGCAGATATGATAATGAATGTGTGAAATTAAATGCTCTGTATATTGTGAGGTGTATTAGTATGTTTTCATACATATTGTCTAATGTTTACAAAAATTTGCTGGTAGCCCTTTTAGCTTATTCAGAAGCTTACTGTGTGTCTCTGCACTGTGCCGTGCAGAAATACTCTTAAGTTCAGAGATCTTTATTTAAGTATTCTTAAGCTTAAGAGATCTTTCCCCCCAAACCTCTTTCTCTTGCCCCTCGTTTTGAGTTGTCTGAACTATGAATAAGAGGTGCTGATGAGTCTGCTTTTCATTCAACCCTGCAGTGGGGATGGCAGTGGGGTTCTTGTTAGGGGTGAAAAGCGAGGCTGCAGGAACAACCCAGTACCTTCTACCAGTGCTGCTGGACATTTGATGTCTGGTACACACAACCCAAGCGAAAACTCATTGTTTTTCAGCAAGCTGTTTTGCTGTACTTGAAGTAGAATAAAATCTGTTGACTTCAGGAGAGACTGGCAAAATAGCACAGCTTTATTACTGTCGCTATGACAGAGCAGTTATTGCAGTGGTGGAAGATCTGGTTTTGGGTTGGGAGTAATGGTTACCTTAATTAGCATATGGTGCTACTGTTATAATGCCAAATGTCACATTTTTCAAAATTTTTGGGTGAAAATAAAAGAAAGGGGGGGGACAAATCTAAATTCACAAACACAAATGAATGAGCAAAATATGAATAACTTACACCAAATTAGATTTTCATTGGCTTTAGAACTTAATTATCTTTAAAGCATACAAATTTCAATGCAAAGGGGTTTCTTTCATCATTTGGGTGGGTTTTTTCCCCACCTACTATTTGGACAGATTTATTTTTTTTAAGTAATATATTTAATGTTCCATTTAGCTACTGTTGTTGCTGTATTGCTAACATCTTATTTATTTAAACAGAGAAACCTCACTGAATATTTTGTTGCTGTGGATGTGAACAACATGCTGCAACTTTATGCCAGTATGTTGCATGAGAGACGAATCATTATTACCTCTAGCAAACTAAGCACTGTAAGTACTTCACACATCTTCTTTTAAGTAGAATATATTGAACATTTCACAAAATGACCTGCAGACCTTTGTGGTTTTAGATATGCTCCATGTGTACTTGTAAGACAATATCTACATACTCTTCTGATATATGGTTTTAGTCTTTCTCTTGAAGTACAAAAGTCTGATTTATATAAGAACTACTCAGATACATTAAGTCAGGTTAATTACTTTTCTTTTCAGGAGATGAGAGTTCTTTAACTCTTCTGAGTTCATTTCTGTGCCTTCTAACCTAAAAAGAATTCTTAAGGGCTATTATAAGATCTTTATTATTCACTTGTGGCTTATGCCATTGGAGCTACTTGAAAGAAGTCAAGGGTCCATAATAATAGCAGCTTTCCTAACCTGGTAATAGATAGATTCAGCTTTCTTAGAGTGCTTTGGGAGTGCACACTGTGATATCTCTGATTTGGAGCAGCTCTTCAGACTGATAATAATGTACAACTCAAAATAGCGGTTTTTTTTATTAAAGGTTTTTAGGCTACATTAATTTTATTTCTTTTCCTGCCTTATGCCTCCTCAGACTGCTTAATAAAAGAATGTTGAGTTTCATTTTGGAAGCATGCCTAAATATTCAGATGTTGTTTTGTTTTACTCTTCACGGATTCTTACTGGTTTTTAAAATATCCTCTATTTTGAAAATATTCACAAGATTAATTTTGCATTATTATAAGACTGTCACTTTATAAAGAACTTTCACATAGAGTATATTTTTTATGCAGAATCTTTAGCCTCTTAAGCACAGTCATTAAAAATACCTTTTTTTTTTTTTGAACACTACTACATAAAATCATTTTGTTCAATATGCTTTCTGTGGTGGAAAATCAACTTTATGTTCCTGAACACTGTTGCTTGTACTACCAAATAAATGAACAGCTGTTTTCAACACGTAGGTATGAGATTGGATATAGTACTGAAAGTTAATATTTTTCAGAGACTTGCAGGTGCTGATTTTCGATACATACGTGAACATGTAGGGAGTGAGACCCTGTAGATTCTAAGTAGTGGACAAACCACCTTTAAATTCTTTTAAGTCAAAAGTAAATTGAAGATGGAGAAGACTCAGAGTAGCCATAAAGGGCTGACAGGTTTTACAGTTCTTGGTGATAGTAACCATAACTGCCCTACTATTTTCCTTTTTGGGGAGTAAAAGAAATATGGGGTCATATAAGCAGAGGCCACGTGAGCAACCACGTGAGTAAACCAGAAAGATAGTGAATGAGTAATCTTCAAATAACAGGCTTTTGATATTTTAACCACCAAAGATTTTATTTTATCTTAGGAAATATCCATGTTCTATCTGTGCCTCCCCCAACCCTGAAATAGGTGGGGGAAGAACTGGGTGTTGCAATCTGGCCTTAGTCTTTTACTGCTTTAGTAGGGAGGTGATAGGAATCACGTCAGCTCTGTGCCTGTGGAAGATTTATTCTGAAGGTGGGCAGGTGTGTGTCTGCTTAACATGATTTGGAAATGTAATCTCAGACTGCATTTAGATCCTCTTAAGACTTGTTTCTGTTAGGCTGGACATCTCAGCTCTCAGTTGCTATTGTATGATGAGAAGAGGAGGCATCAGGATCATACTGCAGTGATCCAGACCACCTGATTTCTTTGTTCACATTCCAGATGCTTTGGAAGTCATTACAGAACAGCAAATATAATATGCTGGTTGTGAGAAGCTTTAACTTCGTTAAGAATTCAGCTATTTATTCCAAACTTTTAATGAAGTAGTAGTTATCTTGGTGGTGTTTTCACTTGAAAATTTATATTGCTCTTCTGGACAATGATAGGTAGCAATAGCAAACATTAATGACAGCATTTGGATGTCTCAAGTTGTGAAAGTAAATTGTAGATTGCAGGTCAAACCCAAGAAAAGATAGCACGTCAGTTTCACTTCTGATTATTTCTTCAGTCTACTAACGTTACTTAATTCATAGCTAAATGAAATTACTGCCACATCATGTCTGGTCCACATTTGCTATAGGACTGGGCTAATTTTCACTTGCACTAGTAAGTTCTGATAAAACAGAAAAATAGACTTGGCTTATCAGGAACTTCAGTGACAGCTGCTACCTGCTAATCTCTTTCCTAAACAGAACAGGGCTGATGCAGTGAGGCTTGCTTCTTTACAGAGCAGTGTAGTTTTAAAGTAAATTAAACACTTCTCAGTATCTCCTGTAAGAATTTAATTGACTTGCCAAGAATGATTTAATGTTTTTGGCATAAGACATTGCTTCTTTAAAATGTTGGATTGCTTGATATAATGCAAATAAGCAAATGGAGTGTATTTGGACATTAGCATTTGCTAGCCTTGTGCTTACTGTTGTGTACGAAGCACAGCAGACTGGTACTTTTTGTTGCAAAGGTCATGTTTTAATATTCCTAAATTGCAGCTTGATACTTGAAAAGATTATTTGTTCAAAAAGAGTGCTATCAAGTATGACTTTCTGTTAAGGGAGTTGTTCCTTATCTTTGGGGTTAACTGAATATCAAGTGTGTATGTCAGTTCATGAAGACTGGGTTGTGATGTCACCTTGAAGTTATCAGCTCTGTTTCGGTTCACTATCTCAGGGCAGTGGCTGATAACAAAAGGCATAATTCAAGGCCTGCTTCACTTTCTCCTCACCCTTCTTGTGGGGGGTCAGGAAAGGATAACTACACTTGCTTATGTACAGGAATTCTTTGTCTAGCATTTTTGCCCTCTAGATTTCATGCTTTCATTGTACTCAAGGTTTACATTGGAGGAAAAAAGAGGGGGAGAAAAGAAGGTTGCCTATTTTCAGCTGTTGAATAGAGTTTTTTAATTAGGGGGAAAAAAATAAAAGGTACGTGTTTCGATTGTCAGCTTATTTTATTTCAGCCCAGCAGGACTTGTTTTATATTAATCTTCTGATTTTTTGCAATTATTAGGTATTCTTTGCAACTTTCTTTAAATTGATTTGCTGTGGGTTTATCCCCTTTGAAAGCTCCTTTGGTGGAGTTCTTTGTCTTTTTGCCATACCAGTTACTCCAAAAATGTAAGTGGAAATTTCCCACCACTCCTTTCTGTCGTAGCTTCTGGGTCATTATTTCCCCTAACTGTTGATTCTTTTATTAGCTTGACTTTCCAACCACTTTAATAATGTGATTATCAGCAACCTCACAGCTTGCTTCAGGCTTAGTGTTAGAGTGAGATGGACTCGGCTAGCCTGAAGGATTATGCTCTGCAAGATCTGTATGTAGGAAAAATTACCATTTCTGGCTTTTGAACAGTAATCTATGAAAGAGAAACAAATTATATGGCTTTGGATTAAGTGAAAGGATGAATGAAACAAAAGAATTGATCTGTTCACAGAGGAGGCTGTTAGTTGCTTTACTTCAGCTGTAAAAAGAAGACCTTTCCTAAATGTCATTCTGTATGTTCTTGCACAGCACTGTTTCCTCACACATTGTTGCATCTGCGTGTGTTATTTGCATAGAGCTGCATGAGTTTCAGTACAAATAATTTTTTAATTCAGTCTTCCTATAAATTATTGAAGTGCTGGGGATGGCTTTTCCAGGAAGGCTGAACTACAACATTGATTTTATGCATGCTGGAGGCAGGCCCTAGATGTTTCAGCCCCAAGTGCACCTGCTGTGGTAGTCTACCAGAACATCATATCACACTCTCACATATTCAAAGCAAAGGAATAAATCATGATTTTACAACAGTGCATCAGTTGACTTATTGCTGTTTTGTGACCAGAGGTAGGAAGGATTGCTGTTTAAAGCCATGTCATTGGTTCTCAAGTCACTCAAGCATGAAAGCTTGTCATATGCCTCTGTAATTGTACCTCACCAGTCTTTCCCTAACTAGTCAGCTGGGGCTGTGCATTTTGTCTCAAACACCCGTCTGGCCAGTGTCTGACAGGAGCTTTCTCATCATCCTGTCAGTAATATGCTAACTAGAGTGTATCTTCTGTGGCCTACACTGGCAGGTGGAAAGGATGCTACACTTTAAAGCAAATGTCTAAACATTATCTCCATTTCTACCAGTATTTGTTTCAGGTAGTTCAAGTCTGATGTGTCTGAGAGCATGGTGGTTACAAAGTTCTGCTTTGTACTGGCAGTAGGCTTCTCTGGTGATCCCTCTGAACCAAATGTCTATGTCAATGAAGGATACAGATTATTTTATTTTCTTTTTTGTGGTGAAGAAGCACTGAATATAAATTTACACATAAACACACATTTATGCAATCAGTTTTAACGTTGCTTATATGCAGAGAGAGCTTTCTGCAGTGGCGGTAGTGAATTGGTCTGAGTAGTGGCTTCATGTTCCTTGCCATGTTAGTCTTCAGGTATGGTCATGCTGTTCATGGCTGTTCAGGCACTGGGAACATGTGGAGGTGTCGTGGTTTAGGCCGTAAATCAGCCATGCAGTTTGCTACATGGAGAATCAAAAGAATGCAACTCCCACAGCTTGAGATAAGAACAGTTTAGTACCTAAGGTATAACACAAACCACTACTGCTACAACTAGTAATAATAATAGCAAGAGAAATACAAAGGAAGAGAATACAACAGCTCACCACGTATACCCAGCCCAACCAAGCAGTGCACCCCCACAACCCTTCCGGGTCTCTGCTCTCCATTTCTGCATCCCGGGCATGACGTGCTATGGTATGGAATACCTCTTTGGTCAG
>JAOEHY010007851.1:0-13290 GCA_025447955.1 Psilopsiagon aurifrons
CTCCCCAGCATCCCTATAGGCCCCCTTCAGATATTGGAAGGCTGCTATGAGGTCTCCACGCAGCCTTCTCCAGGCTGTGTGTGTTTAGCTGTTCTATCAGATTCCAGATATCTTTACTCTGTCAGGTCCTTTGATATCACAGTATCACAGTGTTACACTGTTACAGTGCTACAGTGGTAGTATTTTCATTTCCAAATGTGATTTTTATGTTTGGTTCTGTTTTTCCCCTGGAGGACTTGCTCTGAGTAGAAGCTGCCCATGTGCATTTCAGAGTTTCTGAAGGATTCCAAATCCATTCATTTAAGAATAGCTCATTTATATCTGTTGCCATCAAACTTTTCTGGAATGTAAATTCAGAGAATTAAACCAGATAGATTTTAAAGTGTTTAGGAATTAAGAGTCAATTACTTAAAATATAATCAGTTATGAACATGAGCCAGCTTGTGCTCAGGCAGCCAAGAAGGCTGATAGCATCCTGGTCTGTCCCAGCGCCACTGTGGCAACAGGGCCAGTGCAGGGATCATCTGCTTGTGCTGTGCACTGGTGAGGCTGCACCTCGACTCCTGCGTTCGGTTCTGGGCCCGTCACTTCAAGAGAGACATTGAGGTGCTGGAGCAGGGCCGGAGAAGGGCAATGGAGCTGGTGAAGGGTCTGGAGAATAAATCTTATGAGGAGCTGGGGTTTAGTCTGGAGGAAGGAAGTCTCAGGGGGAGCCTTACCACTCTGTGAAATTACTTGTAAGGAGGTTGTAGCAACGTGGGTGTCAGTCTTTTCTTCCAAGTAACGAGGGATAGGAATAGAGAAAATGACCTCTAATTGCACCAGGGGAGGCTTAGATTGTATACTAGGAAAAAGTTCTTCACTGAAAGGGTTGTCAGGCATTGGAGGAGGCTGCCCAGGGAAGTGGTGGAGTCAGCAGTCCCTGGAGGTATGTGTAGATGTGGCACTTAAGGACATGGTCTAGTTGTGGACTTGGTAGTGCTATGTTAGCAGTTGGACTTTGTGATCTTAAGGGTCTTTCCCAACCTAAACAATTCTGTGATCACATTAGTAGGAAATAGACACATTGCAGTAGGGGAGGTAGGAACATGAACAATTATGACTTCCAATATTAAATGTTATATTGGTGAGAAAACAAGACTCAGCAGTTCCTGCAAGAAAGCAAAAGCAAAGATGTAGAAGGACTTTGACAGGAAAGCCATCAGGTGTGAGCTTTTCACCTGTTAAGGCCACCTGTCCCATATGGGCTGTTGCTTTTGGTTTAAGTCTGTGTCTGCTACAAGTCTAAAGCTGCAGCAGAAACTCCAAACTCACAGATGTGAACAGGAGCCCATTTTATCTGATACATGGGGAAAAGCGTCATGTATTGGAAAGCTGAATTAACTGTTCATGTATTTCTTTTGTGTTTATATTGAGTTTTGAAGTGGTGTTCGAAGAACCCCCTGCCATACTGCTGCTGCCAAAGTGACTGATAGATCTATTGACACCATCTGTCTAAGGAATCCACTGCCCCTCTTCCAAAATCTGGTTTAGTTTTCAATGGAACAACATTATAGGAGGAATTATTCCTGTGTTTCTTTCTTCTTTCCATTCTTCTCTCTTTCCCCTCCCAAGGATCCTCAGTGGTGATTCATACTGGAATTTCCCACAACTTTCCCTGCCCTGACTTCCTTTTGCATATCCAGTAAATTTCTCTGTTGATTCTCCAGTATTATATGATACCTTGGCATGCTTTATCACAGTACAGAAGCTGTAGGGCAATCTGGACAGAAATAAAACATGAGTAGCTCATTTTGCAGATTATTCTCTTAAATTATTTTGTTCTTTTGGAAACTATTTGATGTATATAGATAATGTTTTTAGAATTGAGCTGCTGGTGTGTTAACCAGATTTAATAACATGTCTTCTGAAATACTCTGGTGCTAGGAAAACTTGTTTCTGCAAAGAGGACTTGTCTTTAATACTTAGATACCCATTTCTTTAAAACTTACTCTAGTTGAGTGGAAGAAGTGTGTTTGGGAGGAGAAAAGCATACATACGTTGATATGCAGTGCTACAGTAGTAACTTAACACTGCTCCGTCTTGCCATTTGTGGTTGGCAGAAGCAGCCTGATGCTCTAAGCAAATGCCTGTTTATGCAATTATGTTTATAGTGGTGATGACTTAGAGGGACAATTATGTACATTTATATTAAAATGTAGACTTCTGTAAAGAAGTTATGAAGCTTGGTGGGTTTTTCTCCAAGTCATACTCCAGAGCAATAGTGATTGTTTGTGCTCGCTGAAAGTTCTGGAAAGTCAAAGTGAAATCTGTAGCTTGTAAATGAGGACCTAGTCAAAATAGGAGAATAGCTTTATCATTAGTTGATCCAAGGAGTTAAGGGTTAGAAGGGAGTGGGGAATAAGGTTAAGCAGAGATCCAGCTTGGGCCAATTGGGACCATCAGTGAGCTGATGATGCTATTGTGAGTGCTAGAGATTCTAGGAAGGGGAGCTAACATCCCTTAGATAATGACTGAAGGTTTAATTGTTCATAATGAACAAGCTTCTTCTGTTTGGCTCCTGTGTATTTTTTTTTGTAATATTTAACTTGGGTTAATATTAAACAGTCTGAGTCTTGAAATTATGAAGGCAATACTAATGTTGTAGGTACTTTCTTGAGTGAGCTGAGCTATCTGACTGATGTAATGGTATCTAGAAATCGAAGTTCATTACTTACAAGGTCGTCGCTTACAAGTTCTGCAAGACTATACTGTGTTAAGAAAAAAGATGCAAGTATAACAAGACTTTAGTAGTACTGCATTCAGCTCCATTCAGCAAGTGTGTTCTAGCCATATGAATGTTATTTGCAGCAAAGTGTTTGAAAATGTCTGTGTCCATTGAGTTTCCTTCAGGCTTCACAAGGGAAAAAACAAACTATAAATCCTTCCTAGGTTTCCTGCACTGATCTTCCTCATGATGATGCTGTAATATCCCAAGATATGTCCTCCTGTCATAAAGAATTGGTTGACCTCTATTTCTGTAGTAGTTTATGGAATTTCTTCTTGCTAGATTTGAAGGACGGGGGAAAGGAACTACTCTGCTAAATTTACTCATCTATGGCACTAAAATTAGCTATTGATCATGGTGGTGGGTGCAATATGAAGACATTATAGATGTCTTTATAATTTAATCTTTCATCTTTTACACTATTTGGACAAGCAGACATTTTATTTCTGACATCTTATATGAAAAATGTATGGATCATGCCTCTCAGGTATTGTGTTTGGTTCTGCAGAGCTGGGCAGGCCCTAGAATAGTCGTATTAAGACCATTTTGGGGAGGAAGAGAAAAATCGGGTTTTTTGAAAACAAAAAGATATGGTATGATAAATAAAAATCTATTAGGTATTGTACAAATCTGTAGTATAAAGGAGCTCATGCTTCATGGGGAAAACAACTGACTGTTGTTCATAACAGTTTGTTGATTTTAATACTAGTGTCCTCTTCAGTTGTTAGAAGTAGTTTCAAGAGCATTACTTCTTAAAAATGGCTTTGTGGTATTAGGTTATCACCTTTGCTGAGACTTGATCGCAAGCAGAAGTGATCCAACAGTGGGTGCATCAAGGATACTAAAAAGCCTACAACCTCAAGCAAGTACTGAGAAAGGAAAGGAATATTTGACAATTTAATAAAAGTGTAATAATAAATATCTCAACATCACACTGTATTTCTTTGGATGCAGTGTAACTTTGCACTTCATGTTTAAAATATAAATTAATCAGACTTTTGTCAGTATTGCATAGATTTTTATAAAGTATGCATAGTAATTTATCAAGTACAACCGTATTTTCTCTCCAACTTCTGATCTTAATTTATTTCTCCTTCAAGAAATGGTGTCTTAAACTTCTCTTTATATGCAGGGCAGGAAAATCTGTCATGTGTATGCAGCAGCTCATTGACCTTAAAAACAGAAGAGTGTACAAATATCACATTAAGGTTTTTTAAAGGATTCCCTGTCGTGAATATGTATCTGTTCGTTTTTAACTGTGTGAAGAAATCTTTCTTCTCGAGAATAGTACCTTGTTTTGTAAAATCACAGTGCCATCCTCTTATACTTGGGTTGAAAGCTCAAAGCCATATTTACTTGGAGGAAGTGGGCAAGCCAGTTTTACTGTTTTAACTAAGTTATGTTTTATTTTGGTGATGTTTACGTTTAATGATTTATGGACTTCTTAAATTCTATGAATTAATATTTGATTCAGAATAGTTTGGGTGCCCATGTAGAGTCATATTGTCTGTGAAATTTCTGAAGGAATTTTTTCTTACAAATCAGTTCAGGAAGGAAACAAATTTACTTGAAATGTTTATTGATTCCTATTTTCTGTTGCTGGAATTTTCCTTTTCCTTCTTCCCCTCATCCTTCCCTTGATGAAATAATCCTTACGAGTAGGTTCCTTTTTCCAGGACTGAAACTTCATTTCCTCTGTATTTTTGTCTCTAGCAGAGTACCATCTTATCTACATAGGAAGCAATGTGCTGTTAGCAATGCACTATTTACCACGACAATTCTGTGTACTCCTGCAGATTTTTTTCACTGGGAGTTATTAATAGACTTGTGTCTCAGTGGAGAACCAGCGTGCTTAGAGTGAGTGGTAGGTGTTTTTAAGGAAAGGAGTCTTCTTGAGAGGTGGTAAAGATTGTACGTTACTGAAGGACAACAGGAAAATTGCTACATAGAGAGGGGTCTACAATGAGTAATACCAATAAACATGCCAGGCTTTAGGCACTTGTATTCACAAGTGTTTTGTGGAGATAGCCTCTTTAGCATTGTCTTTTTATTTTCTATCCCCTTCTAATTCATCTTGTCATCATGAGAGCTTTTAACATAAAAGTAACCATTTTTAGTAATTAATTCTGGGCTTTATGACAGCATTAGCGGGAAAATGAGAATTTTTTGCTCCTGATGCATCCCAAGTATGGCTTTTTTTCAAGGTCGCAGGTGCTTTTTACTATAGCTTGTTTCTACATGTTTATAGGATTATTCCTTTTGAAATTAATCATTGAGGATATTTACTTAAACTAGAATGGAAGGTTTTGGCAGAATCTCTTGTTCTGCTTCAGAACAATGCTTAAGTTAGGATTTTGTTTTAGAGTTGGACTAATGGGGATAAGAGAGAGACCATAGTCTTGTGTTGGCCTACGAAACTCCTGTGATTTCTCATAGAAGAGAACAGAGTAGTTAAGGAGTATCATTAAATGAAGCAGAAGAACTGCAGTCCTGTATTTGCTTTTTGTTACATGTGGAGTTTCAAAGAATTGTAAGCTGATATTGTAGCAAGGTCAAGGAAAGACATTGTTTTTTTAAAAAGTGGTATGGTGTCTTGCTATTTTTGGGAAGCCTGTTAATTATGCAATATATCTTTGCACAGGGAATAAAGCCATGTAATAAAGCAGTTGTAGAATTGTAATGTTGACTTGTAAGAAAAGTTGATTGCATAGATTACAACTATGTTTTATTTTTGCTGATTATTAAATACCAATTTTAAAATAAGTTTCCTGTTGGGCAGTTAAACTTTGTGAATCTGTGTTGTCATTTCAGCTGTTTCTGCTAGGGTTTGTGATTTCTGGGCATGCTGAAAAGTGCTTATCTATCCTTTTAGAGTCACAGCATTGGCTAAATAGCAGTAAAACCAGCAAGGAAACCACCATTTGATGGGAAGGGAAGAAGAAAACAAAGTTCTTATCATTTTCGTTAGATTCAGCACTTAATGTGCTGTTTTCAGTTTCTGTTTTAGTTCTCCGTTTTTTATAGTAGTAATTTGATAGTGCTACACAGATGTTAGTAGGTTGGGCTGCTAGCCATTTCAATGAATGAGTGGATAAATATCTACCTCTCTTCTGGAGATGAAATAAGCACACTGGTTAAAGTTAGGATCCAAAAAGCACTTAGATACCTGAAGCAGAACAGTATCCACAACTGCCACTGTGAAACCTCCATCATCTATTTCCCAGTCACAGGGAAGCCTAAGTGCTTCCAGACACATTCCCTCTTCCTCCTCTCACAACTTTCTGTGCCTTTTTTCATGTCTTCTACTCTTCTTATGGTCTACAGGCATTCAGTCCACTAACATGTTGTGTAACTGCCTGCCTCAGACCTGCAAGGTTGGGTTGCATGAACAAGTCGCATTTGCTTTCTTCTAAAATTGGTGGGTTTAACTGCTTTATTAACTGATTAATTAATAAACAGTGCTTGGAGTGGAAACTTCTCTATTTGCTGGACTTCTCTAATTGCTAATACAAATCGGACTCCTCATCACCCTCCTTAGATTCTCTTTGGAAGAAATATTCTTGTGTGGTTTTGAAAGAAGGGGCGTAAACACCCTGAAGACACCTGAACTGTGTGGACTGCTCCTTCCAGGTTGGAAAGAGGTGACTAACTTCTCATTACTGAAGTGGCAAGACATGAAGAAACGGGAGGTTTGACTTTGGCCTGGCTAGGCAGTTTCACACCAAGAAGGCAAATTCTCTGTCATTTTCTGCTTGGAATTTTAAAAAATAATATTATTTTACACTGAGTCATTTTGTCTTTCTCTGCACTCTGTAGGGGTTATATGCCTAATAGAAAAGACCTTTTTTTCTTCAAAGGCCAAGCACTTTGTGTTCACATATAGAGGTTTCGCTTAGGGGTATATCCAGAGAGGACCTTGAGTGGCTTCTCACCATGTCACTTAAGCTGAAAGAACATGTGGTTGAGCGGCACATAATCTTTGCTGAGAGCTTTGAGCTCTCCTTGAAGCCTAGTTCATTTTTTTTCCTGATGATAAAACGTGGGATTCGGGCTGAAATCTTTTAGTGGAAAAGAGACTTTTTCTTCCCTTCTGTCAAGGTTCTTCTTCATTTATTTTTCATTAGATTTCAGTTTTCAGTGTTGATGAATCAACTCAATTTCTCTTTGGATGATAACTTTTCTTAATAGTGTTGGTGTGTTCTGAAAGCTTGAAGCAGTTGATGCCAATAAAGACTTCTAGTCTTTCCTAAGTATTTCCTTCCTAGTAGGTCTGTGAGCTGTTTACCAGTGTCCTTACAAAGAATCAAAGTGTTGAATCTGTCCTGTGCAGTTTGGCTGCTTACAAATAAGTTCTGTTTATGAAGTCCTGAAGAACCATTCCAGAGTCGTGCTCTTAATGCAGATATGCCAGCTTATAAATACTTGCAGCAATCACAAAATGATAGAACAAATTAAGAGCAAGATTCCTGTGTGGCACATGGAGGACTGACAGTTTCCAGGTCAATCTCTCTAAAAGACCCATTTTAATTGACCTTTCTTGGAGCTGCTTAGCTTTTGGTTTTAATCAAAACACTGAGGGAGAATTTCCTGTTTATTTAAAGGAAGAATTTAAAATAAGGACAGAGGAATTGTTATTAAGAATACATTTAACCTGATGTAAGTGCCATAATGCCTACTAATTAGTCATATAATGGTGTATTAGAGAATAAAAAGGTTGAGATTGGGGCTCTACCTCTAGAGAAAGGACAACTGATACCTGTTAATTTAGACCCCTAACCATGCATTTCAGTCAGCCTTTGCAGAGGGTACTGGTGAGCAGCTGTGAGCCTCAAGGCCTAGTGGTTCTCTCTAATTAGTCCCACAGAAGGCTTTCAGTCTCTTCAGGAAGCCTTAATTTAGGTTGGGGGGTTTTGTTTCAAATAGCTGTTTACATAAAGTGGAGAAGGCCATATATTGGTTGCCTTTTAGCATTTAGAAGCTATGCTGTGCTTACAATCATGGTACAAAGGAGAAGTTCAGCTTTGAAAACCCCATTGCAAAAAAGCTTGCTTTAAACTTTGGATATTCCTTTACAAGGATGAAAATGAACAAAACCTCTAGTCCCTTGTATCCACCTCTCAAGTCATGTTTGATAGTCTAGCTGTGCTGTAATGGAAATGGATGTAGCTACTTGGACTGTGTAAGTTTCTGATGAGATTAATGTTATGTGTTGGCAGTAAAAACCCCAGCCTACTTTCATCTCTCAGGATGGATTGAGCAAGTTCTGCATGGAATAACCGTGGGATGAGGAGAGCAGAAGGCAGGGTGTGTATGTGCATGTGTGTGGAGGTGGTAATTAAAAGTAGACCACTTGGTAATAAATTGCTGACAAACATGCAAACTTAACTTAGTGAAAAGGTAGATTCCATATATAATAGAAGTATTATCATAATCCTGAGTAGTAGATGATGAGATACTTGTATTTCAGATTAAATTTATTTCTTTATATATATAGAAGTAGATTTATTTTCTCAGCCTAAATCCTTGTAAAATGCAGTTTGATTTCTTGCAAGGTAAATCTAGTAAAAGAATCATACCTTATAAAGTCTTACCAACTGGAGAAAAATAGCTTTACTTTGCTGAAGGAACATGAATTCCTGAAACTGCCTGACCATTTTTTATGCTGTTGGTTTTTATGCTGTTGGGTTTCCACTTGCATCTCTGTACAGGACTATCTTGTAGAGCAAGCCTCGTGCGGAAAAGTAGTCTCTTTTATTAGATCCTTTGATAAAGTTTCAAAAAGATAATATTTCCAGGTACACAGACACCTTATTAATTCCTGGCATGACCTGTATTTCTTTGCTCCCTGTCACATGCTGATTGCTGCTAGAATGATAATTTCTTTCCCTTTGTTTCAAACTGCTGTTCTCTCTCATAATTTTGAGGCTTTGTCATCATTTGCATTTATATGTGTAAATCACTCAAATCTCTGCCTGTTGTGGTGTTATGCACAGGCTTTTTACAGGCCTATAATGATAAGGGGAAGGGGAATGTCTTCAGGCTGAAAGGGAATAAATTGAGATTAGACATTAGGCAGAAGCCCTTCCCTGTGAGGGTGCTGAGGCACTGTCACAGGGTGCCCAGAGAAGCTGTGGCTGCCCCATCCCTGGCGGTTCTCAAGGCCAAGTTGGTCAGGACTTGGAGCAACCTGGTCTAATGGAAGGTGTCCCTGCCCGTGTCAGGGGGTTGGAAGTGGATGAGCTTTAACCTCCCAACCCAAACCATTCTGTAACTCTGTTATAATCTTCTCAAATCATATGACTCTGTTCCTCTCTTTTTTCACTTGCTGTTTTTTGTGTTTCTTGCGTAGCTCCACAGAACTCTGTAGATCTGTTTCTCTTCCCTTGTTTATTTCTTATACTGATCTCTATTTCTTTTGACTTTGTCTCATGGTAATGTAGCACTGTGCCTTTCTCTTACCTCCCCTCTCATTCCCTTTTCCATTTTTGACTTCTGAATACTGATCTCTGGTTTTCTGTCAGCACTCTAATTCCTTCACCAGAACCCCTTATAACAGTAATTCAAAAGCTAGTTGTTAAATTAGCTATTAAAAATAGTTATAAATTAAAATAAAAAAAAAATAAAAACACACTCTTGACTTTTTTATTTTGATCAAATAATTATATTTTCCTATTTTTTTCAAATAATTTTAACAGTGTCTTTCACTCCCTTTAATGTCATCCTCAACAGGTATAAGCTACAGCACTTCTTGAACCCTCTTTCATGCCATTATAAGCTTCAGTAGGTAGAGCAGACAGCACTTTTGTTTATCTCTCAAGCTCTAGCATTTAGCATGCTATGTAAGTTATAAACATTGTCTTCATTAATGTTCTGGGTATGTCAGAATTTGCTTTTAAAGTTGAAAATTGACTGAGGTGGGCTGCATTCCTATAGGGATTTGTTGCTAATCCTTTAAAAGGCCATTTGAAATATTTTGTTTTCTTAAAGTATAAATAACCCCAGACAATTATCTTTAAAATGGTGGTTCACTGCTTTTTCTTGAAGTTAATAACTCACCCAAGATTATAAAGATATTTAAATATCTTCCTTGAGTGTGCCTATTGTATAGGACATCTCAAAAACTTTCTTTTAAATGGTTAAATACATTTCAGGCTGCTGATCACTTAGGCTATTAGCCATAGGTTTTCTGAAGAATTCACTATGAATATTCAGGAAAATAGTCTGTTTCTTTTTGCCATTTCTTTTATCAGTAGCAATTTGACTTGATAAAGTAGGCTTTTTCTTTTCCTCTGTTAATTTTATAAAGACTGCATTTGGTGTTTGCAGAGTACTTTGAAACTTAGATTAGTTCTGAAACTCCTTCCTTTTTTCCTTATTTGCAGATTGTGTTGTAGTATAAGACAGAAACACTAAAAGCCACACTGTGAACTGTATTTTTTTATATGTAGCTGTATATATACTGTAGCATCGTTTATCAAAATGAATATTGAGAAAATTTAGTGAGTAATTCAGCATTCTTGATTTAGAGATTGTAAAGAGAAAATGAAAGCCCTTTGTACTTTCCTCAGTTCCATTTATACCCACGTTTTGTTTGGCAGGCTGTCAAACTGCTAGCTGGGTAAGTGCCTCTCATAGCAGGTACCATGGTCTGGCTTTCCCTTCACTCTTCCTATGGGTAACATTCAGCTCGTTGGCTGAAACATCTTCCAGAGCTCAGCTATGAGATCATGGAGAAATTTTACTAGTCTGCTTGTTTGTGCCTCCCCATTCTGTAAACCGGTGATGTTTTCTACCACAGTCACAGTAACGTAGCTCTTAGTGAACTGATTTTTATTCTGTACTGATTTTACTGAAGTATTTGCTTAACTGTGAGATTTTACAGTATGCAGTGGTAGAGGAATATATGGAGGTGAGCAATTTGCTGTACATCTTTGTTTATTGGCATCTTCCAGATAGCTTCCCTTGTAACGTGATTCAGAGCTCAGAGTGTGAGAATCCTGAATGCAAAAGTGTAGGTGATCAAGATGGGTTAAGGTTTATGTAAGAATGAATACACAAGCCTGATTAATGGAACTTCTCTAGCTTGTGTTTTAGAGAACTGTGGTAGCCACTGAAGTCTTCTCTCTGGTTGTATTCAAATTGTTGTACCATGTTCAGAACTAAAAAGCAGTTAGTAAGGTATAGCAGTGTCAGAGATGTTGGTTGAACCTTTTCACTGTATTTTCATCTGTCATGCTCTGGGATGGAAAATAGGATCACAGATGATAATGGCAGCATTAATTCTTCATCCCTCAGCAAAGAAAACTCAGTGATTGATAGTCTTTTGAACCTGTACTATTTTAAATTTAAGGCAGTCCCGGGATGTGGCTTTCTATGAGTAATGTAATTGGTCTGCAGTTGGATTCAATGGTTGTGTTGTGGAGTTTTGCTTTCTGCAAAGGAGTTAGTAGAGTTAGGACTCAAAGAAACCTTTGAACAATCAACACCCAAACCAAGTGGACTTTCTAGCCTGTAGAGGGACAAGAAATTCAAACACAGTCAAAGGTAAGAAATGGCACAGTTGCTCGGAAGAAGATGAGTTTGATGGCATGGATAGGTGGAAGTTTAGGTGAAAGTTTGATGTTTTGATTTATCTTTATATTGGTGAAAAATAGCAATAGAAATATATCTTCAGTCATCAGGCAGTGACTGTCACATTGATTATTATACCAAGTAATTCAAGGCTTTTCAGTATACAAATGGGCCAAAATGTACTTCGAGTAGTATGTGATGAAACTGCGTATTTCACAGGTTCTCTGCAAATACTGTGTTGATTCTATCTTATTGCTGCAAAGAGGATCATCTCACAGAGTCATTGGGATGTCGGTGTCTAGCAGGACACACTGATTTGAGCTGCAGTGCTCTTACAAGTTCAATAGATGTTTCATTTCTAAACCACTGGGATTGTAGTTCCTTTTCCTCCCCCTCTCATGAGGAGATAGTTATTGCTTTCCCCTGCGAGCATGTTATCTTTTCTGATCTTCAGATCAATTTACTTAGCTTGATACCTGAATAAAAGTATGTTTTGGAAAGAGGGTAGAGATAGATGGCTTTGAAGTATGTGATTATTTGATTTTATTTCTTTATTATAAAATATTTTAATTGATACCGATCTGTACATTTGATGTAATTGTAAATAACTTGCTGAAAATAGTTATGGGTTCATTTGTTTTATTTTGATTTGGATTTGAATTCCCATTCTTCGTTATAGAACTGAAACATGACAGTAGTGTGTTAATCCAGTAACAACTAGTAATTGCAAATGCCTAGAATTTTTGTAATTGTCCAAAGTTAATATTGTACAAAAAGTCAAATTTGTTTAGATGGAGTGAAAGAAAGACGTTTTAATCCCAATTTTTAACACATTAACAATTGAAATAAGGAAACTGAACTATTTAATGGTGATTTTTTTTTTATTCCATTGTTAATCTTCACTAAATTATGAGCACTGAGTAACTCAAACTTTCTCTCTAGCTGAAATAATCCTCCTATAAATACCTAATGTTCAGATTCGTGAGGGCATTTTTGATATTTCATTCAGCTTTGCATCTGAAATGACATTTTAATAATCTTTAAAAAAATAGGATTTTGGGTAGTTGTTGCGAAATTTCACATTTCTATTTAAAATAAATATATTTTGGAAACAATAGTAAATAACAATAGCAGTTGTACAGAATGTACCCAAATTGGCAGAGGCGTAAGTATGGGAATACTGTTGACTCTGGTGTTGCAATACTGGGATTCTGTTGGCACAAAGTTGAGGAATGTTGCCTGATTGAGAATTGCTGTTCCTCTGGCTTCCCAATAGCCCTGCTGAAATGAAGATCCTTTTTCCCTTCTCCCAGCATCTCTCAGACATTTGAATGTGAACTTGGATCAATATCAGATTCAATTTCACAGTGCATCTCAAAATGGAAATGAATTAGATGTCCATATTCCTATACATGGTAGGAGCTGGCTTTGAAAAGTCTGGAAGAATGTGAGGGCAAGCCATCTGAAATAATAGGAAGGGAATGTGTTAAATTGTTTCCATGACTAAATGAGTTCTAAAAATAACAACTGAAGGAATATCTGTATTTTTTATGAATAAGTATGATTCTCCAGAACCATATTTTGTTTTGCTTGCTTGTGAACATAGATGAAATTGTAAAGTAAAAATAGACTAATGTGCCTTGGGCATGCCACAAGTTAGGTGAAATCTTTCACACAGATAACAGACAAACCTCAAGTACAATTTTCCTGTATCAGCATGCCTAACATCTGAATTATCAGTATAGAATATATATATTAATATATATAACATAGATCATAGAATCATAGAATAGTTAAGGTTAGAAAGGACCTTAAGATCATCTAGTTCCAACCACCCTGCCATGGGCAAGGACACCTCACACTAAACCATGCCACCTCTGTCCAACCTGGCCTTGAACACTGCCAGAGATGGAGCATTCACAACTTCCCTGGGCAACCCATTCCAGTGCCTC
>JAOEHY010007852.1:0-60424 GCA_025447955.1 Psilopsiagon aurifrons
AGGCTTTTCTTTGGGCCACTTCACTATGATCTATTTGTCAGTGTGCACACCACATTTTCCAAACAGTTGCTTGCGATTCTCATGTTAGAAAAATTTCTCCCCCCCCCCCGATATTTTTAGCCTAGGTACTTGTTAAATTTCTATTTCATTTTTATTTTTATTTTTATTTGAAAAGATGAGAATAAGTGATTGTGCTCTATATATGAAAAAGTATTTTGCTTAAAAACAACCACCAGAAGGCTTATTACCAATGCAGATATTTTAATACAAGCATTTTGGTCAAAGCATTCAAACACCTAACATTCTGTGTTTCAGTAAACAACAGATTTCTCCCATAAAATGAGATATAAAAGCCCAGCATCAAAAAAAAAAACCAACTCAATAAATTAGGGGAAACTATATTTAAAAACAAACAAACAAACAAACAAAAACAACCACTAAAACTTTGGTTTCAGTATGCAATGATTAAAAATAAGGGTACTGTGAGAAAAATGTCTTGATCAATGTAGTGGAAATGGTTGTGTGTTGCTAGAACAGAAAATTTTGAAAAATGCTTTATTTAGAACGTAAGACTTATTTAAATCAGAAATAGCTATCTTGTAATTGACAAAAAGAAAAAAACCCAAAAAGATCAGAAGAAGAATTTTGCAAATCTGACATTTTGAATTTAGGACGTCTTTTCTTAGAATATATGCTATTTATTTCACATGATTTCTGACCTTTCTGAAATACTGAATTCTCAACAAATTCAACAGCATATCGGATTTTACAGATGACACACAATAGAATATGAATTCTGAATGCCTGCTGCAAAGGTAATTTGTTTTAGAGAAGTGGATTATTTTGATAAAAATAAACCGTTTTCAGGAGGAAAATAGTTGTTGCTTGTGGCTCAAAAAGCCTATTTATTTTAACAAAACTTATTTTCTGTTGTATAATGTAACTGCTTCAATTGTGAGCCTTTCTACATTGCTTTCCAAATATTTCGCTTTCTTCTAACTGTTAGACTTAGTACAGCCATATAGTGTTGCAGTCATATATTTCTCTTGCAGTCACTCCCAGGGCCTTATTCTATAGGTTCTGAATATACTTTCAGAAATAAATTAAATTTCCCACCTAAGGCCTTCTGAAATGGGCCTTGTTAAAAAAAACCCCTGACAGTATCGTGAAAGAATTCATAAACTACTCAATCTGCCTTAATTTGTTTAGATACTATTGAGTCCTCACTATAAATGGAAACAGCAGCGGCCACATTTGCTTCACCAGGCAAACCTTTTTTGACGCTCAGGAGCTAAGTTTGTCTTTACTGCTGCACAGCTGAGCTATTTGAAGACAGGACTGTGGTCATCAAAGGGTTAAAGCCAGTTTTGAATTTGAGTTAATCCATATGCTAATCTATTTTAAATATCCCTGCATAACTACCGGCTTATTTTTAGCACTGCAGTTTGTTGTTTCAGTTGCCAGCTATTTTTGATGACACAACAAAATAGGGCAGAATATAGTTTTAAGGTTTATTTTGGCCTCTACCTTTAAAAAGGGCAAAATCTCTCCTCGTCCAAGGATATTTTTGATTTGAATGGTCTATACCTGCCCTCTGCAATCAGCCAATTACTGTAAGCAGTGTGATGGGCCCAAGGTATTAGTGCTGAGAACGTTCCTGTTGTCCCTCGGGTTAGGGATTGTTTTGCAATGATCACCCGTCCTTATTTGAAGATTGCATGACAAGACACTATTAAAGTAAGGGCAAGGAATTCAATTTCTTGATGTCATTTTGCCTGGCCTGGTTTTGAAAATAGGTCACTGTATGCTATCTGGATTTGTATATTATAACAGCACCTGCTAGCATTTCTGTAGTGAAGGGTCTAACCATATTTTCATTATAAACTCCTGTTTTCAGGGGGTTATAGACTGTAACTTGACCACAAAAAGAAGTGTCTATCTAAATGGTGGCATGCAAGGTCTCTTCTAAGGTGCATGGTTTTTACCCTGTGAATCTCAACAGAAATGTGTTCAGTCATTTCTGCAGGAGTTACAAATGAAAACATATTTTCAGCTGCAATTCAGTGTTGATAGTAGATTCCTTAAGATACCATGATATGTTTACCTTTTAATTAAAATGATATCTAAAAAAGCTGGATTTCTCATGCAAGTCTTATTAAGAATCTGAGTAAGTATAGGTTATGAACTGGTGACTGGGCATATATATTTTAATTATGCGAATCTACAGTAATAAATGCCCTTATATAATGAAGGGATTTAACAGAGTCAAAACCAGGTTGTTTGAAAAGGTTGGGAAATAAATCATATGGCTCTAACCAGCAAGTTTATGTTTATATACTCATTTATACTGCTTTTTCCCATAACATGAAATTGTTTCTGAGGGAGTCAGCATCGCTCTGTGGCCCAATATTTTAAATCATGAATAAATCCTCACTTACAGAAACAAACCAGCACAGCTGTGCAAATGTGTGTATTTAACACTGATTAAATGCTTCCACCTATACATTAAGAAAATCAAACCTCAGTCCCTTACTACCAGTAACTGTGTGTTTTTGCACAATAGCTGTGGAGGTACATTTCACCACTTGCCATACACTTTTTAATGTGTTTTACTTTTTGTTTTTAATATGTTCAGGAGCAGCCAGGCAGCAACAGAGCAAAATGGAAGCTTCTTCTAAAAAAAAAAAGAAATAAAATATGTTAGAGTAACATTAAAGGATTATCTGAAGACTGCCTATGTAAGGAAATTCAGGGTTAATGCTGCGTTACTTCATTTTGAAGTCAACCCCATTGCGCCTGTTTATTGCAGGAGTCTTCAAAGGATGTGTTGGAGGTTGCTGCAGCACCCAGTGGTCTCAGCCCCTGCCAAACTTTTAGATGGTTAAATATAGGATTCCCAAATATTTTTTTGGAGGGGAGTGGCACCAGGGAGAGAAAGAGCAGGAGGACAATCGTGTCAGCATCACTGGCCATCGCTGTGCCGTGGGGTTCAATACAGCATGAGAGAAAGACGAATAAAGCTCGGTCACTCAGAACTGCGCTGCATTCTGGTTAAGCATTAAGATTCCTAGATATTTTGTTTTTACCTAGTCCTTGAAACACCCACCGGTAAACCAAAATCCTCCATCCCCTGCAAAGCCAACAGTTTGCTACTTAAATGGGTTTAGACTTAATGGAAGTGAAACATAGTCGATGGAGGCAAATTAAAACCATATAATTTTGTAATCTTAGTTTAGCTATAATTGTGGCAATAAAACAGTGGAAAGAATAATTGGGGAACATATGTTTGTGAGTGACATTATCTAGGTGACTTCCCTTTTACGGCAATGCGCTGCTGTCCTATTTGTCTCCCCCTCCCCATGCATTGGAATGACAAACCTGCAAGCCCGGAGTTAATGCTGATTGCGGCAGCTGCTTACACACCGAGTCTCCATGGCAACCAGGGACGTTGCCACGCAACCGTATTCTTTTAGGGACAGGGAAAATGCCCAAAGGCTTACTAAAAATACATGGGGGGGGGGGGGGGGAGAGAGAAAAAATAATAAAAAAATCTTAAATTTTCTTACTACTGTTAATGGGTATAAGGGACCGCGCTGCTGCTTGAAAGCAGAGGTCACACAAATAAAACTCGTCCCTGACCTTTCCAAAATTGCTTGCTGTTGCTTGAAACCTCGAGCTTTATTGACAAAGATGACTTTTGATCGATTGTAAAATTGGTAGCTAACACGCGGCAGCCCTCGCTGACTGCAAGATGCAGCACTGGTCCATTGCTATTCCAGAGGGGTCGAAGGTCAGCTGAGAGCCATCACTGCCGTATTGATCAGCAGAGCTGAAAAATGCCCGTGTTTACAGCTCCTTGCGCCGTGGGGCTGCAGCCCCAGCCTCCTGCTCCCGGCGCATGCCGCAGAGCAAGCCGTCCTCCCAGCAAAAGTGACATCACTTCACTCAGCTCAGCTGTTTCTGCAGTTTTCTATAAATAGCTAGATAAAAAATTGAAGGCTGCTTTGGAGAATTTAGCCAGCCAATCTTCTGATCGTCAGCAGGCGAGGCAGGCTGGGCTTTCTCTTTCTTCTTTTTTTTCTACCATACTAATATTGTGCTGCAAATTCTTCCTTCTGGTACTTGGAGCTTGACCCCGAGTAACCAAAAAATTGTGAATGGTATACATGGCTGCATTCAAGTTCACCCTGAAATGGATATTTAATTCGTAATTCATCACTTCTCTAGCTGTTAAAATGTGATCAGATAGGAGTGAGGGATGGGGGGAGGAGAAAGGGTTGGCTTGACATTTCCATATGAGACGTGCAGGCCTGGCGTTATGCTGATGTGGCATGTTTGCTGTGCTCAGTGTCACCCCTACCTGCAGAAACCCCCATGTTCCAGGTTCCTGGGTGCTCTCCTGAATTCAACCCACCATGCACTGGAGTCAGAGTTACTCCAGGGCTCATGTTGGTTGTAATAGCTGAGATAAAATCTTTGAAGGAAGCAATTAGAAGGGTAAACAAAAGCACTCTTAAAAAGCACACTTCCTATTTTTCCTTGATTCCGATTTTGCTGCTCTATTTATTAATTAACCCTCTATGGCAGTCGATGAAAGAGAACCATCACAAGCCTGGTCTGTAAATAACTTCTTGCTTGATAGTATTTCTGTATGAAAGAAGAGCATTAAAAAGCTGCAAAGCACAAAATGAAGTTTGAAACTGTATGGGCAAAAATGTGCCTTCTGCAGGTTTTATGAAGCTTTGGAGACTGTTGCAGTTCTTTTCAAAAAAGGTGAGGTAAATAAACTTGTAAAAATAAGAAATAACAGCAGACCCAGACCCAATCCTCATGTAGCCATCAAGGCGAGTTTCTATTGCTTACCATGGCTTTGCCATCCCTGGGCTGTGTTCCCATTAGGAATTGAGAGTGTGCCAGGGAAAAGGAGAGTCTCATACCACCCATGAGCCTCACTCAGCTAGTCAGCACTCCTGAGCACAAGCCTGTGCTCAGCATCACACAGGATCAAGCTGCAACTGTCCCCATCCTTTCTGATTTGAACAAGGGAGATGAAACTCCTTGGCAACAGAAAAGATGAAAGTACCTGTTTTTCAGAAAAGTTAATGGCACTACAAATAGAAACCAGACAGTTCCTTGAAGGTGAGAAAGAAGGGATGGGCAGGTTTTCTGTCCTGACTGCGGTGTTGATTGTGGTGCAGTGAGTATTGCAAAGTGGAATGCTATGGCCTGTGTAGTATGAGGGATTAGAGCAGAGGACTACAATGATTCATGCTGGCCTCAAAATCTGCATCTGTCCCTTAGCAATGGAATTTTGAATGAACTGCAAAATGTATGTAAAATGACTGATGCACAGGACTTTAAAATGCATGTGTTCTGTATAGAAACTGATCTATAAATGATTCTGAATGTAAAATTCAGTGTCTGTTCAAGGGATGGAGATCAGTGGGGTTGTATTCTTAATATTTTTTGAGTATCTGAGTGCATGTGATCCAAAACCAAGGTTCAGCTGATGTTAATGTTTAGCCTTTTTGAATGGTCAGTACTGATACTCTTGCCTGGGAAGGGAGAGGAAGAAGGAAAATGGCAGAACAAGATCCAATCTATTGTCTCTGCAGAGTGGACAAAGTGGTACTTGACCTATTGGTTGAGTGGAATACAAATTAAACAGGCTAAAAGAGTCAAAAGAACTGAAATGTTATAACTTTCTGGATTTAATTTATTGCAGAGAAAATTCATAGTTGAAAGATGGAGTTTAATTTTGCCTAAAAACTTGTTAAAAATTTATCTAACTTCCAGAAGAACCTCCGGTGAAGTATTGCCATAGGGAAAATAACACCACTCCAAAACCAACAACAGAATTAAAATTATTTATTTGGATTGTGTAAAAAAAAAAAAAAAAAAAATTAGAAAAGTGTTTTAAATAAGTTCATTTTTGCACATAAATTTATGTTGAACCTTACAACTTGACAAATTTTTTTGCAATATATTTATTTTTCGATAATGTTCACCTTTTCCCATTATCATTAAATTCCATAATGCATTTCAAAAAGTACTGTTTTTTAACGTATGTCTTCCACTGTGAAATAGAGCAAACGTAATTGGGACTTTTGGTGCTGAATCAAGTTAATGGTCTTCCTACTAAAAAAAAGTCATTTGTTTGGTGAAGACAGAATAGAGAGGGCTAAAAAGAAAAATAAGACCTTCCTACATTCCGAAGTCCAGCATCATCCTGTCTTAGTGGTCCACACAGCTGGCATGTATTCCATGCTGGAAAGCTGGACAGCTGTTTTTATTATCTTTGCCTGATCTCGAGCCAAACACCTTTTGGGGACAACAGTCTTGACTCTGCATTCCATGACCTTTTCAAAATCTCATATTGAAAATATGAGTGGATTAGCCAAATTCGTGTATCATAGGCCTGCTCTCTAAGTCAACAAGAGCTCACTTGCTAGTTTTAGTGGAAACAGGAGCAAAACTGAAGTTGGATTGTGCTCCGTCAAACTCCATTTGACTTCAGGTCAGGATAAAATTAATTCCCATCATCTTTATTGTCCTTTTACATCTTTTTTGCTGAAAGATAGACAAGGAACTTTACTTTTTTAGTCTCCTTTCCCAAGAAAGGAAAGGTGTGTCTATCACTTTAATTTCTGAGCACACAGACATCGCCTGTGTAGGACCTCCTCCCAGTCCACTGCTGGAAGGAGGGAAAAGTAACTTCAAGTCTGGATGAACACTGGTCAAGTGCTTGCTGGTATGATCAAGTCCAGTATTTGTCTGGGGAAAAGAGGGAGAGTGCCCCAGGGAACAATTCACCAGACTACCCTGAACTTGTGTGTGAGAACCTTGAAAAAACTGTTGGGTTCTGTGTTTTCCCTCTCCCTCCCTGCCAGTGCAGGCAAAGAAGTAGCCCTATAAAGAAAAAGATCTGGAAAGTGCGTCCTAAAACACTGTATGGCAACATCTGGAAGGACAAGGGTATTCCCTCTGTTTGTAACCTTCTTGGTGTTATTCTATAAAGTATTTGTTTATTTTTATTCAGTGTGGTTTTCTCTTGTCTCTCTAGTAACTAGATTTGGAGGATTTCCTCAACAACAGAGGCTGCCTTAATAAGAACAGGGTGTACCTGTGAGTGCACAGACACACATGGGGATGTCAGGAAATGTTACTCTACAAGGCTGTTTACTAGTGGCACGTCACGTTGTTATTAATAACTGTTTAGTTCTTGCAACTGAAAATAATAGCCTGTTTAAGGCCGTTTTTTTCTTTTTTTGTTTTGTTTTCTTTTTTTTTTTGAGGGTTTATTTTTTGAATGAGATGAAGCCTTTCAGAAAAATTCCTTCTTTATAATTTTGTATGTTTGTGTCAAAATATCTCAGGGGCAAAGCCCAGTGGAAAGCCAACTTAAAAAAAAAAAAAATCTTTGTAAGCTCTTTCATGACAGTGAACCATTAAATCTCCTGAGTAATGTAGGGAAGAGCTGGATCACTCATAGATTGCTCTTTACCCAGGATGCACCATTGCCTGCAAGGTTCTGAATAAAGAGACACACCTGCTAGCTAGCTGATAACACTCTGGGGTCATTTCATTGAAGAAACTGTCAGCCAGGAGGTATTTAAATAAAGCCGCAGATGAATTCGTGACCTGCACTACTGAGACTGAAAAAAGGTGTTAAAGCAGAAAGAGAATGAAGATAAATGCACATTCCTTTGTATTGCAACAAAACTTCTCCATGTAAATCAACTGAATGGGAAAGAATGGGGAAAGAATGTGTTTCTCCGTACAGTAGCAGGGAAGTGGGATGTTTCAGCTGCACATCTGGCTACCTGCCAGAGCAGTCGTGTGCCATGCTTGTTTGCCTACTAGTGCTGCTTAGATTGGCAAATGCCCATGCAGTTTGAAGAGGGCAGGCGGATGACTGGATGTCTGCCAGTAAGTGTGCGGGACTGATGCCACTGCTGGACGCCATAGCCTGGTAGGAATAAGGAATACAAAGGCATTCAATAATCTGAATGTCCCTTTGCTTCAAGAGAGTGGTGCCAGGCAGCATTTAATGAGAGATTGCTTTGTTACAAAGTCCTCGACATCAAGTGGGCTGGTGAGCTCATTAACCTGACTGCAGCAAATAAAAAAGGCGCACTCAGAAGACTCCCATGATAGCGTACTCAATAGTGTAAGAGTCCTTTTGCTTCCTTTATGGTGATCCATTAGCAAGCAGCAGTGTAAACACCATAAAGCAAGCCAGTTTTCTGATTGTTCGACTAAA
Organism: Psilopsiagon aurifrons; assembly: GCA_025447955.1. NCBI lineage: Eukaryota > Metazoa > Chordata > Aves > Psittaciformes > Psittacidae > Psilopsiagon > Psilopsiagon aurifrons. The sequence continues at coordinate 8,264 of JAOEHY010007852.1, forward strand.
GTCTGTTTTCCCTTGGGGATTATGCCACCAGTTGATGCAGAGACACCCCCCCCCCCCCTTGTTATCTATTACATAATGACCTTCTATGCAACAAAGGATTTTCTCATATTTCTTAGGAGAAAACTGCAGCTAAGGAAACTACTGACAATTCACATCTCTGAAAGACGAAAGGCAATGATGTAGGGCACATCAGAAAACAAATCAACCAGAAAGTGATGCCAAAGGGAATGGAAAATATGATTACATTTATGTTTATACAACTTCAGTTAGAACTTATGAAAATGGTACACATCTTTTCTGTGTCTTCTTTGCTCTTGTTTATACAGGGCTCTGTTTCTGTGAAAGAGGCAGCCCACCTTGCCCTAACTTGGTTCTTTGCATTTTACACGAATGCTGTTTGCCCTCAGGAAAATGCATTATAAAGTAGCACTTCCAGAACAAGTGCCTATTGCATCTCTATTCAAAACACAGCCCTTTGCTGATTGACTAATCAAAGGAAAAAGAGGAAAGAAGCAATTCCCCAAAGAATTTCCCCTTTCAAAACAAAGGGGAAAATTCCTTGTTGTAGTTATTCCGTTTAATCCACAGGAGAGTCTACAAAAGTGAAAGCTTTTTTCTTTTTTTTTTTTCTTTTCTTTTTTTTTTTTCCCCAGCACCTAAAAAGGTCAAATTAAAATACCTGTGTTTAATCCCCAGGAACTGCAAAGGCCTATTGCTTGCCCCTAAGCACCCAGCCAACAGAACTAGAAAAATTGCTAAACAAGGTTCCATGGGCTTTTTTTTTTTGGCACGTAGGTGATCAGTATGGATTCAGTGCACACTGGGAGTAATGATTTCTGGTTACTCAATTGCTCAGTCAAGGTCCTATCGTCAGTCAAGGTCCTACTCAAGTATATATCTGGCACAAAATGAAATTAAAAATCCCATTAAGCACTAATTAATACCCTTTTAAGAAGAATTACATACTAGTTACAGAGTGAAAATGTATTCTGCTCTCAATAATAAAATGGTTTTTAATTCTTTAACAAATTGCAGAATTCTTTAATGATTTTCAAGGTGCTGCTACCAATCAGATCCCATTATAGAATCAATTCAAGGTCCTCAAGCACCATGTTAGTATATGAAATTGTGGAAAAAATACAAAAAGAAATAATTAGGCTACCTCTTCCTGCCTTTGTGTAGTGCAGGACAAAATAGTCTGAATCATGTTCTGTTTGCAATGCATAGACGGTACTTCACATTTGTAATTAAAAGATGTTTTGGTCTCTGTTTTCATATGCTGGTTCCGACCTTTCAGTCACTCTTAACTGCTGCAAAAAATCTACAGTGGGTTGCTAAAGTAGATCAAGTGCATTTTCTTACAGCTTCTTTTCTTCACAGAAACTGTGAAAGGCTAGAGAAGAAAGTGGTCTCATGCAATTTTGGGGGATTTTGTGCTCTTTGCATGCAGAAGTAGATGAAGATGGCATGCTGGACTGGGTCTGGGGAAGGCCACCAAAGGTGGTCAATGGGCTGGAGCACATCGTGGATGAGAAGACACTGAGAGAACTGATTTTGTTCAGACTTAAGATAAAAAGCCTTTGGAAGGATCTTGCTGCTGTCAACAACTGCCTTATGGGAGAGTGCAGAGAAGATGTAGACAACCTGTCTCTGAACGTGCACAGTAATAACACAGGAGGCAGCAGATGAAAGCTGTAACATGGGCAATCCTGTAGTTTGCATCTTTTTCACCATGAAGGTGGTTATAAATTTCAGCAGATTGTCTAGGAAGGTGGCGGTGGTATCCTTGGAGACTTAAAAAACTTAACTAGAAAGACCATGAGTAGCCTGATCTGATTGAACCTGCTACAAGCATAAGGTTTAGTTGGGTGTCCTTCAGAGCTCCTTTTCATTCTAAATAATTCCTATGCTCTGTGACTGGTCTTGAAGGGAGATTGGTAAGGAGCAAACTGAGATCCCAATGAAGGACTGGATGTTGTGCAGGTTTGACCAAGGGCAGACAAAGAAAGATGACACCACAGGGTTGCTCTGCTACACAAGTCCGCAGAGGCATGGCTTTAGGATGATGCTGTGCTTATGGTATTTCACAGTGTGGTTTTTTCTCTGGCAGCAAGTCCTTCACGCTCACAAGAAAAGTCACTAGATGAAGGCAGCAATAGCACCTTGTCACTACGGCACCAAACTCCTGCATGTGATTTTTTTATTTGAATTATGCAACGCCTGATGTAAAGGCAGTCCTTGAACCGCAAACTCCTGGTGAGAGGACATTGCCAGTGATTTAACCTGACAGTCTGCTAAGATGAAAATCACTAGATCTGTGAGCGCTCATAATCAGGCCTTAAGCCCAATGCTGGAAAAGAACAAAAGGAGTTGAAGTGTAAGAGGCTCAGGGCCACCACAGCAACTTTGAACTGCACGCTGCAGTAGAATGTAGTTCTTTTTCTTTTCTATGCAGCAACTTGGGCTGATGTTGAGAACAGTAGGGAAAAGAGCATGAAGAAGTTGGACGGACTACTGACAGAGTAGAAGACAACAGAGAAGAAGCCGAGCAATCTCAGGAGCAGAGGGCTGCTCTGCGAACTGCTGCATGGCAATTTACCTGCAACAAAGTTTGAAAGCCAGGGGAGACAAACAAGATAAGCTTTAAGAAAAGCAAAATTGAATTATTATATTAAATACTACCGGTGCAACATTTAGCCCAGCAATAGAAAACAGAGTAACAGGCATTATCACTTTTGGCAAGCAGGATAAGGGCAGGTATTAAGCACAGCTAGATTAGACCCAAGATTACATATTTTTCTCTCTGTTCTCTTGCTGCTGTTACATGAATCTTGCTCCTTCAAGCTTGAACAAGATTATGTTGCAAAGCACCCTATGCAGCTCCTCTGAAAAGTAACATGGATGTTTGACTACAGCAAGATAACAACTGCAATCATAATTGTAGAAGTCTGATTCACACATGCATTTGCGAAACTGCTTCAGTCATCCCTGAGAGTAGAGAGAAAAATCCTGATTGCTGTTTTTAGCTCCTATGGCCAATTTTTCTTCTGTCTTCAAGGCACATTCAATTATTTTGACCTTGCTGAGATAGGAGTGAATTTGTCTGCCTTTTGGTTTAAAGCTGAACAAAGCATTTTGAGGTAAGGGAGGAAAGAATAAACAGTAAGGCTCCAGTCATTCTAGCAATTCCGGGCTTGTTTCTCAAATGTTTTATGAAGCAGTGCTAGTAAAAAAGCAAAGAACCCTTTAACTCTTCTCGCCAAACTGATTCCTTTTTTTCTGCTTTGTTTGCCTTGCCAACTAATATGATTGTGCAGAAAGCAGTAAAAGCATTTCCATCTAGGAGAATCCCACAGCATCACTTGCACTGGGCCAATGGGCACTGCCTTTTAAGCATTTCATTCTTCAAAAAGTATTTTTAAAGCTGGCTATATTATTTAATAAAGCTTTATGATGAAATGTTCCTAGGATATCAGCTCAACTCACAGTTCTGCTGTTGTCCAAACAATGGCCAGACTTTGTAACTGGTGTCTACAAAGCAATAAGAAGTGGAACTTTCCTCCATGCAAATCCTGCTGGGATGCCAGGATGACTGCTGGGCAGAGGCAGTACAAGTTCGTGGGAGATTTTCAGTTATCTTGTATTACCAGGACATATAATGTCAGCATTGAGTAGTGCAGAGGACCTATCTAAAGCTAGTGGACAAAGTTCAAAAAGAGTCAGGCTATATAATATGTTCCTGCGCTGCCTAGACACTGTAATAAGTGTGTCTCCTGCAGCTTCATCCTCCAGACTTAAGGCATCCTTGTGAATTCTGTTTGTGTGCTGGTTCTGTTTGGGGAATTTAACAGCACTTGCTGGCTGTTCAGTTATAATACAATGTAGGAACAGCAGCTCTCCTCCACTCTACAGTGCTGCCTATTTTGAGGGTCCTACTTGCAGCAGCAATATGTGCTGAAAGGTGCAAGGAGTTGAGAAAGATCTTACCCAAAGGCAGTCTGAACTCAGACTATTTCTGTGAGCACAGGTAACCTCTGCCCATGTTAACAGGGTGGTTTCAGATAAGATTTTCAAAAGTCTAGGACAGTGATACTACAAACACAGTATGAGCAGACCAACATTCTGATAGATACTTTCTGTGTCCCAGATGTACTGAATCATTGAAAAGACAAAAATTCAGCCAGCTGTTTCAGAAAAAACTTGTCCTTGCCACAGCTGGTTTTGTGTTTTCTTTTGTTGTTTGTTTTGTTCTTTCTGCAAGTAGAAAGAAGTGGCAGCTTTGATTTTCCTAGCCATAAAGTACTGGAGAAGCTAACATGATAGTTCATCATGTCAAGGCAGGTCACGGTTTTTCATTTCTCTGGCCCTTCTGGCCCTCATAATGTTATAGCTGTTTAAATATACAGACTCATTTCATACTCCCCAAACTTCCAGACAGAAACTGCCACTCCCAATATTAGCAAGCTGTCCTTATTTAACCATTTGACTTCCCATGTGTGATATCGTGGAGCCTCCTTCAACGCTTGGGCCAATGCATATGAACCCTGGAGGGAGGGAGGAAGGAAGGAATGCGCCATGCCTGGAAGAGATTTTCACAGTTACTCAAGACCTTCAGCGGTGGGACTCTAGAGGTACAGTTAACGGATAGGACAGAGTGAGAGGCAGAATGGTGGCTATAGTAATTCTGTTTCTCTTTTGCGTAGTCAGTGATATTTTTGTAAGCCTATGATTATTTAAAAGATCATATGAGCTGAGAAGTTATTTAATATATATGACCTGTCTTGATAGTTAATTTCCAGACACACATTTTAAAAATTTTAACCGAATTTTTATCGTATATAAGTTTGCTTAAGACAATTAAGTTTTGGGTAGTGTAGGACAATATTCTGATAAAAGAGGATTTTTTTTTCCTCTTACATTTTATATCTAGTAAGGTGAGCATTAGATATTTTTCTTTTTCATAGGATAAGATTCTTTCTGCATCAGCGGCTGGTGGAGGAGACTGAACACAGTTGAACAGCGTTTGCTCAATTCTAAGTACACACTATAGGATAGCCTTTTAAATCATAGAACAAATCAGTGATTATCTTTTTTTTCTATTATGCCATATCTTTAAAAAAGGGGCAAATGAGATAAGTTTAATAGTTTCCAGTCACAGGAGAAGACTAAATTTGACCTTCCTGGTGCCATTTATGGAGGAACAAGATTAAACCTACTTGTGACCTAAGATAATTTCCTGCCATGTCTACTTGTTAGAAATCACGAAGGTCACTAATTTCCGGCAGCACAAAGCACCTAGCACATGTGAGCATAACCCCAAAATCTGTACTTTTCTGTCTTCTGTGCCTGTGGAAAACCAGGATGGTTTTTCATATCCAAAGAAACTAAGGTTAGCCTGTTTGCCTTATACTAATTTGGGTAGTTTTTTTGTGTGGCTGTGTCAAGAGTCACACAATGCTTTGTAGTACTTTGAATCTTGCCTGATGGCACTGATTAATAGCTGGAGATTCTGCTTCATCTCATGTGTTCAATTGTATGTCTTGTCTGGAATAGCCCCTCCATGCCACAAAAAAACATTACTGAAAATTGCTGGAAACACCAACTTTCATTTTCAGATAGGTCATTCTTGGCCAGCTGCCAATATGTTCTTTGAAATAGTAAAACTTCTTCATAGCCTTGTGAGTCTGTTCAAGAAAGCCTAGAAAGTGGCAGTATTCAGATAATTATTTTCCCAAATCTGAAGATAGCAGTCAAGGCAGGCCGAGGAGTAAATTTCTGCCTGTGAAATGTTGTTTGCCCCCTTTCTCTCCATTTCTCTAATGTCTTCAGATGACAGCAAGCCAGGTATTGATAGAACAATCAGGGTCAACACAAATAACAAGAAGACACTGTATTAAAGAATTTTTGTCAAATTCTGGCCCAACATCTGTCTAAATACCAGGGATGAGCTTATTGTGCACCTCCTCCTAAACCAAAGATTTTTTGTGATAAAGTTAGTTTGAATCTGAATTTTGGTTTTTGTCACTTGGACAAACCTCCCCTTGCTTGCAGTGCCATGTTAATTGAATTAAGAACTGAATGCAGATAGCAAGGTTTTGTCCTCTGCCCTGAATGCAGCAGTTAAAAATGATTAGATTTCCTAAAAGCTGGCACAAAGTATGTGTGAGGTGGTATTAAATATTGACAGAAATATAGGAGTGGCAACTATGAAATTAGCAAGAGAAAAAAAAATAACTGTAAATAAAAATAGTGTAAAACTGGAAAAAAAAAATTGCAATTTTTTTGAGCCCTCAGCTAAAAATGGAGAAGTTGAGGAAACGGCACATAAGTGTAAACCAGGAGAAGCAGACAAGTCCTGCAGCTGGGCTTGCAGCCCCCTCTTCCCTCAGATTGACCATGCCATTCCATCACCTGTGTCTGCCACAAGCATGACTCCAACTTTGGCTAAGTGAGAAAATAGATTTTACTGTCCCCAAATTACTCTGCTCACCAATTGCCATCAGATTTTGAGGACCGTGGTTGCCTGGGAAACATAACTGGGTGTTGCTGTGGAAACTCAGCTTCACTGACCAGCGGGTTTCCCTGGTGCTGGGTGAGGAGATGGGGACTCTCCACATCCATCTTTGCCAGCAAGTGACAGGAGATGGCTTTGCCACCGGGGCTATCAATATAGTTGCAAAACAGTGCCAATAGCTTTTACTTTCACTTATTAAGCCTCCTCTGCTGTTGATTTTTGGAGGGGAAAAATTGAGGATAATCCATTTAAGGTAATAGATTAGAGGAGCAAGTCAGAGTAAGAAGAGGCATTGGTTTATTTATTTGGTTCAGAAAAGTTTCTAAGACCTTTTGAACACAAATTACTTGGAAAAAAATGAATTTGAAAGCCTCACAAAATATGCAGTGTCACATTGCATTAATGTAAGCTTTTTGAAGCTAATATAACTATTCCTTTGCTATTAATGTTCCTGTGTACTCATTTGGCTTAAACGGTTCATCTCATAATGAACATATGCTGTCAGTAAAAGCAATAGCTGCTGCCGCACATATTAACTCGTTGTTTCCAAGAATCACACCAAGTAGAAATAGACTGGTTCCATGTTTTGGGGCAAAAAGGGTTAAGAAATGGCTGAAATAGAATGCTGTAAATTCCTCAATGGTCTCTGCTGGATTTGGAAACAGAGCAGTGGCTAATTTTTCTTTCTCTTTTAAGTAACAAATTGAAAAACTCCCACCTTATTACAGCTCACATTGACATCAAGGAAATAATAATAATAACAACACCTTGCAGTTATATGGTGGCTTTTATCCCAAGTTTTCAAAAGATTTTTCAGACATTAATGGTGTACTACTTTATTCTCTGTTTGCTAGGTGGTCACATGGTGGTGAGGGGGCTGAGGAGACATAAGGCATTTTATAGGGTGGTGGGACACTAATGCAGATTTCAGGAAGTGATGCAATCTACTGACAACAGCTTTATGGTTAAATCATGTATAAGATAAAATAGTCTGTGTAATTTATCACTGCCACTGTTTGCTGTAGTAGAAAGGGATGGAATCTCCTTTGCAGTCCATTGATTCTACTGCAGATGTTACAGTGAAGGAAACTGAGTTTAGGCTGGTTTAGTGATATCTCTTGATCTATTTGCTTTAGCAGATGCTGGTGTAGGTTTTGTTTGTTGGTTTATTTCTCCTTCTGTAATACTTAAAAATACATGTAAAAATCTGGAGGAGTTCTGGTGTATGTACCTATGTTCACTGAAGGCAATATTTGAGTAAAAATGCAGAATGACTTGAATAATTCCCTGTTTTTTTGTACTGTTAGAGCTTTCAAAATATTTTGTACTTGAGCTTACTCGAAGAGAGAAATTTTGGCAAGTGAGGGAAAATCACTTTCTCCCCTCCTGTTTTAATTGGAATAAGTACTTTTATTCTCACTGTACTAAACTGTCACAGATTTGATATTCACGTGAGGAAAGGAAAAAAGGTCGAACTTTGCTACTAGAAAGGTGATATATATAAGTAGCCCCTGTTTTACAATGCACCATGTCCAATTTATAAACAGTCAGCGCTCTGGAGGCATTTCCTAAGCGACTTTATGGAGGCAGAGAATACTACCTTATCTGAGGCTCACAGGAAACCCGGCTTTGTCTTTAGCTAATATAAATCAGAGAAGCTCTGATGAAATCTGTGGAACTACATCAATTTACAGAAGCTAAAAATCGTGCTCAACTGTTCCCAGACAAACAAAGGCATTCAATTCCCCATTTGCCTCCGCAAAGGCAGATGCTCTACCTCCTTACCTGCTCCATTTGCTTTAATGAGGTGTTCACAGCAAAGCGTAAATGGTACCATTTAGACGTCAACATTAAGCATGGCGATGTTTTAAGAGTAGCACTTAAGGAAATTAAATGCGTAATCTGAGCTAATGTGAATGGTGTATGACTGTTGTTAAATAAAGTTAAAATGGACAAAGTAAAATTCTCTCAAGTGCCTCTAAGGAAGGCATGTTGTAAGTTGTGTGAGTTATGGCATAATTGCGGTATGCTGGAAATTTATCCTTTCAGAATTTTAACAAGAAAATAGATGGTTATGTCAGTGCCATGGCCTTAGCTGTTACAACATTAATGTTAGATATGCAAAATGCTAAAAGTGTGGAAATACCGTTATGTTATGTAAATGCAACTTTTGGAGAGGGACTGTGGCTGTATTGTGTGTGCCAGGAGATAGGGTGATGCTCTGTTTTGTATCATTTCTTCTATCCCCAGACATTACAAATGTGAGTTGCAGAACCATGATTTTGTGCTTTTACTCCAGTGATGTATGAATCATTGTTCATTGTGCTGAAATTATTCTAGATTTACTTCTGTGTGAAACCAGAATTGGGACTAAGTTAGCTTAGCATGCTGATATGAAATACAGAGTGAAAATGTCATCATTTGTGTTTCTTCTTGCACCAAAAAACTGCTGGAGGCCTTGTAGGGATGGAGATATAAGTAGTAACAGCATAGCATTGCATATGTACATACATACATATGTATGTATATATATATATCTTTTATATATAATGGTTTTAAAACTGTTTTTAGGAATTGTCAAGGCATAACTCTGGTTACTGGCTAATCATGTTTATGAAGTCCAACTTCTGATGTTTTGTGTGTCTGTACATTAACCTGCGTACAAATTTAGAGCCTTTGCCAGACTCAACAAAGCCTTTTATTCATGGGAAAAACTCTATCACAGATAAAAAAAAAGCATCTGATTTAAAATCGCTTTCAGACCTTTCTACTACCCTTAGGTTAAAAAAAAAAAAAGAAAAAGCAATGAATAAATTAGTAGCCACATCTTCGTTCCAACAACCTAATTTCAATAGTATTGTAATAAAAGAACAAAGGTCATAGATTAAAGTATTGTAATGGAAATGCAAAATCTATATCTGCTTGTAGGTATAGGACTGCATTTTTAAAGATACTACTACTTGCAAAGATTACCATTTGAGCCTAGTGTCACTAATAAGAAAATAGTTCTTTTTTCATTCAGATTCAGGAACCAATATTTACAAGTGTGAGTGTATGTAAGTATAAATAACTAGCTAACAACTGCACTGAGAATATCTGTGTGGAGCTCTGGGTCAGCCGTAGTACTGTTTGTCTAATGCTGTTATCAAGACACCTGTTATAATTTAATTTTTTTTCTTTCTCTCTCTTAGTAGGGGGCAAGTAATAGACTAAGGATGTGGCTAGAACAGGAAAATATGAATATTATTTTCTTGGCTTCTGACAATATGTTAAAATGCATCAAATTTATTATTCATAAAATGTCAAAAATATCCACAATTCTTTGCTTAAAATCACAGAGAATAATGCAGCTCATCGCTACCAAAGTCCGGCATCTGGAGTCCTCTATCCTAAATAGCCAATCCTGTTATACATGGTGAGAGACCCCAAAGTGGCTTCTGCATCAACAAATACAGAAACTTAACCTCTTCCTCCACAGAGAGCAGACAGAATAATTACATATAACTTGAATATGAGTAGTTCTGTTCATTATGCCTACTGTCCCTCAAAGTCAAATACAAAAACGCATGGAGGAGGCTGTCACGAATACCAGATATATTAAACTTTTGCTTGCAGCATTTTGCATGTGGTCATTTAACGGGTGATAAATAGCAGTGGTTTCCCACAGTGTCTTGCACCCCTCACTCTCTCCCACCCCATTAAAATTGTTTCACATATGGTTGAGGACCCATGCAAAAATTACAGATTCCCTCTACTTAACGTGCTAGCATGGAAAAAATTTAATTTGACTTCTGACATTTCCTAACAAAATATTTAACAAGCAGTTTGTGGTGCTGAGGCAATGCTGAAAGACTCTCTCACCGGGGCAGAACAGTGATAAAGAAACACCTGAAGGACTCCAGAGCTTTGCATTAGAGGATCTGCTCTATATTATGCATCAGGCGACAGATATGGGGAGCATAGGGACATACTTCTGTGGGGGGGCTCTTCTTGGCTTCATCTGGGAACACAGAAGCTTGCAGTCCTGCTCTATCAACTGTCAACTGTCTTGTTGCCAGTTGGAGGACAGCAGATTGAAGAGCAGCCTTGGGCCTTCTAGGTTGTTATCATGCACAGGACTAAAGCCCTGACTCTTGTGCTACTATGATGTCTTGTGGTCACTCCTGGTCTCTGCCCTCACTGAAGTAATGAGCTTGAGAGCAATGACGTCTAAACTATGGTGTTTGGATACCATTAGTGGCTCACATGTTTCAAAGCCATACATCTGTACTGCCTGTAGAGACCATCTGCAAAGGATGTAGGGGCTTCTGGTAGTAGTAGCTCCCAAAGCAGCTGAGCTTGGGGATGCTTGGTCTTTGTCTGTGTTTGTTCTTGCACTTTCGTAGGGTCATAGAAACATAGAATCACAGAATGGATAGGGTTGGAAGGAACTTTAGAGATCATCCAGTTCCAACCCCTCTGCCATGTGCAGGGACACCTTCCACTAGATCAGGTTGCTCAAAGCCCCATACAGCCTGGCCTTGAATACTTCCAGGGATGGGACATACACAGCTTCTCTTAACAACCTCTTCCAGTGCCTCACCTCCCTAACAGTAAAGACATTATTTGTTATATTCCTCCAAGTCTCCTTTGTCACTAACAGGGCTGAATCTTTGCACCAAAGTGCTGCCTTTGCAGATCAGGTCCTCATTTATCCTGATTTGTTCAGAGAGGGAACGTGGGCAGTGATCTTCCAGCTTCCCGCTCCAGGAGGCCAAGGTGGAGGAATGGCAGTGAGCAAGGAGCAGGAAGGTGACAGGAAGGGGCAGTTTCTCTTTATGGTTGCAGGACTGTTTTGCCTGAGTGGAAATGCCTTGCTGGTGATGCGAAAGGAGCTCTGACTTAGATTACAGGTGGAGATCATAAATCAGGCTTATACAAACTTTTCGTGGGAATGAGCCATTTCGGAGTAAGAGGCTGCTGTAAATGGATGTGTGTCCATGCTAGAGTGCAATGCCCAGATGAAGTATGGGCTGCGCTCATGTTCAGGTGATGTTCATTTTACCTTGTGCCTTTACTGGCCTCTTGTGAGCCAGACAAGCTACTTTATGAGCCACAGCTATAATTTGGCCTCTTCTGCCCTCCTAAATGTACCTTGAAAAAAATACACCCTGGAGCTCAGAGAAAGTCACAAATTTTTGTGGTAGAAGCTGGATCTGTCTTCATACATTTCATAATTTTCAAATCTAAGCAGATTTGGATCTCATTAATACTTGAATGCATAACAAAACTGTATATTACTCATAGTACAAGCTGCAGCCACCTATTTTCTAAAATATATCCGTATGTATATCACAGAATCATAGAAACATAGAATAGTTCGGGATGAAAAGGACCTTAAGATCATCTAGTTCCAGCCCCCGTGCCATGGGCAGGGACACCTCCCACTAAACCATGCCACCCAAGGCTCTGTCCAACCCAGCCTTGAGCACTGCCAGTGATGGAGCATTCAGTGAGGGAACTTCCCTGGGCAACCCATTCCAGTGCCTCACCACCCTTACAGGAAAGAATTTCTTCCTCATATCCAATCTAAACTTCCCCTGTTTAAGTTTGAACCCGTTACCCCTTGTCCTATCACTACAGTCCCTAATGAAAAGTCCCTTCCCAGCATCCTTATAGCCCCCCTTCAGATACTGGAAGGCTGCTATGAGGTCTCCGCACAGCCTTCTCTTCTCCAGGCTGAACAGCACCAACTTTCTCTTCCTATCTTCATACGGGAGATGCTCCCTAATCATCCTCGTGTCCCTCCTCTGGACTTATTCCAACAGTTCCATGTCCTTTTTACGTTGAGGACACCAGATATCCTTGTAGCCTTTAGAGAACAGGGTTCGATATAGTGATATATATATATTTGAAAGAATATGCAATTCTTCAGACTAGCTCACACAGAGAGCCTGGTCCTCCCAAAAAAACTATTAAAGAAATATTTCTAAAGAGGCAGCATTTCTTATGGGTTTTGGTAAAAGAAAGGGAGATTGTTTGGAGTTTTTGTTCACAGATGTGTTTCATACTTCCTGAGTTCAAACTCCTTCAGAGCAAGAGTAATGTGTACGTGTGTATGTTTTAAAGGAAATGTTTTAAAGGAAAGCTGGATCTTTCCATAGAAACTCCTGTAGTAAACCAGTGTGGTGCTCTGTGCCCTGCTTGGCCTCATCCTTCCATGCAATCACAGAATTCAGAGGTGGAAAACAACTTGCACAGCTTTTCTGGTGTTTCTCTTCCACTGTCATTCTGTTCTCTGTGCTGTTTGCGCTGCTCAGGTTTTCCAATTTGTTTTTAAATAGCTTATGGATATGACTTCTTCTTCTTCCCTTGGGATACTATTCCATAATCTAATGGTTCTCAAAATTAGAATTTTTCCTGCGTCCCAGGTGTAAGACTTTGTTTATGAAGCGGTGAATTCACACAGTAATATGCATGGTGCAGATGTTTCACATGGGGACATTTATGTGAAATGCTTCCATTGAAAAATGGCGATAAACCAAAAAAAAATCTTATTAATTGAATTTACAATATATGATGAGTAAACATGCTTCTATTTTGCAATTTCACTACAAAATTAGCGACACATACAACTGTAATACTGCGTTGCCGCATAAAACTTAATTACCAAGAATTGTATTTTTTCAAAGCTTAGGATCATAGCAAATTAATTAAAATTCTTCATACAAAAGAACGAATTTCATGATAAGTTTTCACAAAATAAATGTATGGTACATTTCAGCCTTTTAAAATTAGTGACTGTAACATGGGCATTTTTTCTTTTTCTGTATTTGACATAAGGCAGCAATTGAGATCTATCAAATCTATAGCATATATCACTGTTTTTATTCAAGAATTCTTGTGAAAATAAAGCACTTGCTTTATTCACAAAAATCATAATTGCAACATACATAAAACCTGTCAAAGCTCCAATTTCCAATATTCTAATGAATATCAAAAGAGTCCAGCATTTCTGACTTTGACAAATTGCAAATGAGGTTTTATTCATTAAGAGGGCTGCTAATGTTTATTTAAATGCAATTTACTGTTGCATTATTGATTAGCTACTGCAAAATTATCTTACAAGGAGCACGTGTAGCAAGAAGATTTCAGGTTGAGAAAGGATTTATCTAGGGAAGGCCTGTAGGCTTGATTTAGGCCCCAGGACATGAGAGTTTTAATTTATCTGGAAAGAAAGGCCTGGTGGAAGGTTTGCTTTGTTTGCATTTAGACAGCAGATGAAAGGGGTTTTGATGTTGAGCTGGGAGAAAATGGCTGCCACTCTTGTTATTCACAGAGAGAATTGAGCAAAAGAAAAAATCTATTACAGGGGGCAAGATAAAAAAGTCTCCCCCCTCAACCCCCAGTCATATTCAGCATCAGGCTATAGTGTCTTGTTATTCTTCGAAGGAGAAATAATAAAGAAAATGTCGCTTATTATCTAAAATATATTTTTTAAAAAAGTCCATATTGTGTTTATTACTGAGCTCTCTCTTCTTCTTTCAGGGCCGTAAAACTCAAGCAAGGTTGCTGTATCTGACCTCAGAGTATGAATTAAAGCTGTACCTATATATTTTAATGAAACCGAAATGTATAATGTTTTCAGTGTTTTCCAACATAAACACTTTCTGGCAATGTCTCATGGAACTAATTGATAACAGCTCGAAGTGCTGGAGAGTGATACAGAGTCTCTGTGGCTTCCACCTTGAAGAGGGAAGCATCTGCAGTACTTACTTGTTTTAGCACTTGTTTTGTCTGCAAGAATCAATTAGGCATGTAAACCATGAGAATGACTCTTATCCTTCCTGGGGGGTACTGCTGGGAGATTAAATAAGACTCAAGCAAACACATACCAATGACAGAGATTTAAGAAATTAAGGGTAGTTACTTCTTAGATCTAACAAACAGAAGCCTGTGAACCCAAACAATGCCATCAGATCAGGTGGAATCCAATGAGGGGTTGGCTTCTAGTCCTTGAATAAGTGATTTCAAGTTTACAACCTGGAGAAAATGTGCTCAACAGAGCAACATGCCGCTTCAAAAGGCATAGTTCAAGTACACAGTGTCAGGACCTGAATGTCCTTTTCTGGACTCATTACAGCCTGACAGGGCTTTTTATTTCAAATGCCAATCAGAAAAACTTGGAGAGCTCTCAGCCAATTGCAAGGAGCAAGAATGATCCTACTAAAATTAAATCTGAAACTCAAATATTACACCAAGACCTTTCAACTTGCTCATTATTCCATTCAACCAACTGTAAAGGCACCATTCTTCATCTGAAATGAGTTTAGAAAAACTTTCATTGTGTGACTTGGTCCACAAACGAGAGTGACAGGAGCAGAATGATATTTTCCTCCGGGGTTTATACCTTTAGTGACTCTGATGATGATGACTAAGTATCAGTTCTGACAAGCTGAAGGTTAATTACTTACTCTGTGTCTCAAGTCTGTCAGGGCAGAATATCAGCATTGATTTATTTACCAAAAGTCAGGAGTATTTGGTATTTACTTGGGCATCGAGAAACTTTGTTCAAAAGACCTGTTGTGTGTCTTCTGCTGGCCTGCAAATGCGTCTCTGCCTCCCATTTCTGCCTCATCTGTATTTCCCTTGTTTCCTCAAATTTCAAGGATCTCTTGGTATTTTTCCTCTTTGGTTCTTGGCAAACAGTAGAATACTTTGCACCACATCAGTGAAGATTATGAGCAATTAGAAGGCTGAGAAGGAAAGCAAGGTAGATAGTGTAATTTTGAGGTGGATGAATGCACAAATGGTGGTCCATTAGAAAATACAAAAAAACCTTAAACTGCATTGTTTGGTAATGAAAATGTCATCTTAAGAAATCAGGTATGTGACAAGAGGTTTTTCCTATGAATGTGACACGTGTGGGTTATTAACTTCAAACGGTAAGGAAAGCATAAGGTGGTGTTACTGCTGAAAAGTGGTATCTGAAATGCTGAAGCATTTCTTGGTAAACTAGTTTTCACCTTCTTAGGCTTTTGTGTTTTATAATTATTTTGAAGACCATAACTAAAACAGAAACAAAATGTTATGGAAAAAGGTTATACTTATACCTTTACAAACCTCTGGAACCTTCCTTAGCGGCAGTGCCCACACTGTCTTTCTGACCTTGTCCTTCATTTTTCCACGTTTCCCTCTGTCCCCTCCCAACACTTAGGTTCTCTCTCTCTTTCGTGGTTCTTCTTTCTACACTTCTCAGAAATCCTCTCCCTCCATGACACGTGTGTTTAGTTTGGCTTTATTTGGGTGTAGTAATTAAGTTTGGATTTCACCTGGGTCCCATTGCAAACAGACATAGGAATTCCACTAACATTGGATGACTAAAGCCACTAAAATTCAGATGCAGCATCCCATTTCCTTCTTATAGTCTCTAGTATCCTGTTTGTTTACTCAGACTATATAAAGAGCTGCTCTTTTGTTTCCAGAAAAAAAGTCTTTTACATGTATTATCTATCCATAAATCCTCAGTTTTTGCTGTGTAGAAGAGTACAGCTACTGTTGGAGTCAAATTCTGCTGAGATCTCTGATCAAAACATGCGTACTTCAATAAAAACATCAGTCATTGGCAATTTGCTCTGATGTTATCTGTGGCAAACATTTAGGGACTCTTGTTTTCTGTTTGACTGACTTTCTTTTTAAATCAAAATTTCCAGTTGCTTCTATATTTAATCCATTAATAATAATACTGAAAAATGTCTTTTATCAATTTACTGGCTCATAAAAAGTTTCGTTTTTTTTTTTTTTTTCTTTGACATTCTTAGTACCCCCAACCTTTAACAGGAATGTTCTATTTCTTTAAAGGTTGATGATTATCCCAGTTTCTACTCAAGTCCAGGGCTTGAAAACAAGTCTTGTTTCTTAACTTTTATTCCCTAGCATCCTCATTCCAAAGACAAAATAGAACTTCTCTAATGTGATCTTCTGAGCCAAAAAGGAGTGTCAAACAAAACAACATTCTGTTTAAAATCAAGAAGCTTGACATCCATATAAGACCCTGGGGAAAAATGCTACGTGTATGTGTTGAGTCTCAGTGCTTTTTTCTACTTTGAGTAATCTACCTTAAGGATTTGACATAATAGGCATATAAAAACCTGGTTGAAGGAATATAAACAGAAGGACTGTACAGTGTAAGGGTAGAGAAATACAGGAAAAGCAATTGTAGTGGTGGAACACTTGTCCTGTGCATAAAAGACAGCTTAGGGTCAGATCACATGAATAAACCTACTGCTGTCACCATCTAATGCACAATACCTGTGCTAGGCCTACAGAGGAAAAGTATAACATGAAGACTATGCTATCTGTGGTGGGTTGATCTCGGATGGACACCAGGTGCCCACCAGAGCCATTCTATAACTCCCCTCCTCAGCTGGACAGGGGAGAGAAAAGAAGACAGAAAGCTGGTGTGTTGAGATGAGAACAGGGAGAGATCTCTCACCAATTACAGTCATGGGCAAAACAGACTCAGCTTGAGGAAATTAATTTATTGCCAGTCAAATCAGAGAAGGATAATGATAAAACAAACCCTAAATTTTAAAATGCTTTCTAGCAAGCCTCACTTTACTGGGCTTAACTTTACTCACAATTTTTTTACCTCCTCCAGATGTAGAAGGGGATTGTGGTCAGTTCATCACACTTCGTCTTTGCCGCTCCTTCCTCCTCAGGAGGAAGACTCCTCACATTATCCCTCCATGCGGTCCCTCCCATGGGAGAGAGTTCTTCATGATCTCTCCCAATGTGAGTCCTCCCCATGGGCCGCAGTTCTTCAAGAACTACTCTAGCGTGGGTGCCTTCCATGGGTGCAGTCCTTCAAGAACAGACTGCTCCTGTGTAGGTCCCCTCCCTGGGCTTCAGCCTTTCAGAAACAGAGTGCTGCCATGGAAGTCCTTTCCCTGGGGTTCAGCCTTTCAAGAACAGACTGCTCCAGTCTCCTATGAGCTCACAAGTCCTGCAGCAGACCTGCTGGGCTCCTCTCTCCATGGGGCCACAGGTCCTGCCAGGAGCCCACTGCAGCATGGGCTTCCCATGGTGTCACAGCCTCCTTCTGGCATCCTCTTGCCCTGGCGTAGGGTCCACCATGGGCTGCAGGTGGAGATCTGCTCCACCATGGACCTTGATGGGCTGCAGGGGCACTGTCTGCGTCACTGTGGTCTGCACTGCAGGCTGCAGAGGAACTTGTGCAATGGAATCTGGAGCACCTCCTCCGCTCCTTCTGCATTGACCTCAGTATCTGCAGGGCTGTTTCCCTCACATATTCTCACTCCTTTCTTCTACTGCATTTGCACAGTTCTGGGCTTGGGTTTTTTTTCCCCCTTCTTAAATTCCAGAGGCTCTTCCACCATTGTTAATGGACTCAACCTTGGCCAGTGATGAATCCATCTTGGAGATGGCTGGCATTGATCTCTAGAACACAGTGGAAGCTTCTAACAGCTTCTCATAGAAGCCACCCCTGTAGACCCCCCGCACTACCAAAACCTTGCGAAGCACACCCAATACACCATCAATTGTGTGTTCTGGATTTACTCTCAGGTGTGAGACAGAAGGGCTCTGAGAGTAGAGACATGAACTGTGGTATTGTTTATTTTCAAAAAGAAGGACAGAAATGGTGAAGCTTGTTAAAAAGAAATTTAAAAAGTTTCAAATGTTAAAACATTGTTAAAATGCTTGTGAACTACAGAGAGATAGTTTAAAGATACTGTCATGTATTCGGCAAATGTATGCTAATTACCACAACAGATTTTGGAAAGACAAGCTCCTTTCCTTCCTAGACTGGTGTGTTTTAAGCAGTAAGAAAATAACAATGAGATGCAGGACATTATTAAATGTGAGAATTATGACTTCCAAATTGAAGTTCTGTTCAAGTGAGGAAAACAAAAAAAATAAAAGGAAAAAAGGAGAAAAGCTTTGGCAAGTAGGTGTTAAACACAATAAGGCAAGCCAAAAAGGGTTCTGAAGAGCAGGTTGTTAAAGGCGTAAGAACTAAAAATGAATTCTCTTCAAACACATCAGAGACAGGACTTGTGAGATAGTCTGTAGGGCCAATAGATGATGGATATAGTAAAGGAAAGCTCAAAGGAAATAAAGCCATGTACAGAAGCAAAATGAATTCCGTGCTTCTTTGTTCACTGGGAAAGGGGGAAGGAGGAAAGGTACACCAAAACCTTTGTTTACAGTAAAAATACTTGGGAAGAAGTAACATGACTTTTAACAACAGTTATCTCTCTCAAATCTGTTCCAGTTTCTAAAGGAGTAACTGGATTTACAGGGAAAGCTGATCTGATGGAAACAGCCTGCGCAGAAGTCTCCAAGTGCTTCATCAAAGGCTCCTAAAACACCTAGCCTGCCATGCTTTCACAGCCAGGTAATCTTACATGAAAGTCCAAAGGTAGGCACCTAACTTTGTAATGAAGCATCTGAATAATATTTTTTCATTAATTTATTTTCTTTCTTTTATTCGTGCATCTCTTGCAGCTCATTTCAGTGGGAGGAGAACATGGGTTTGGATCTATAGAAAGTAGGGATTGTCTTACTTAGGTGTCCATCATTAGGCATACAAGACTGGCATGTTTGCTACTTGATGTCCATACAGCAACATATTTTGACACATTTGACTACAGCTGGCAGCACTAATTGCTGAGAAAAAAGTATTTGGTTTTTGCCATATATGTATGGAGATGGAGAATAAAAAATTTAGTTCTATCTTTATACTTCACCTGTTTTAATGGGCAGAAGGGTAATCACTGCTGAATTTAAATATTGTTTATCAACATTTATTAATTGTAGGGAAGCTCTAGACAAGAAATCTCAATGTTATTGTACTAGCCACTCTATAAAATCTCATGGTAAGGACACAAACATTGTATATGTTGGAACAAAGATTGTGAAATTCATAATATACTGGTACAAAACCTGAATGAAATAACTGTGAAATATAAGAAAGGAATTGTATTCCCTGCTATTAAACATAGGAGCAATTAGAACAACGACAACACCAGCAAACCCTAGTTGGCCTAGCAAAATCCACTGTGCCAGACTCCCCAACGATCCATACTTCAAGTATTCTTCTGTAACACTGCCATTATTGAGAAGGTTTTACTGTTCTCAGGAAGAAAAAGCAAATTTCATTGTACAATCAGATTTCTCAGTTTCATTTTCCACCTTTTGCCTGAAAAATGCTAATCTCTACTATAGTAACAAATTAGCCCCTGGAGGTGCTAGGTTGACCTGAAAGCATTCTCATTTGATACTGTTGTTGCTATTTTGGAAATAGTTTTGAAATAAAACAACATTTGAAGTTTTGCCTGTCTATTAAGAGAATCTAGAAACTGCAGATTCTGTATTTTTTCAGGTTTTATAAAAAGCCTTTCTGTAGAGTTATTCACACAACCAGTTATTTGAGTTGAAAAAGCACCACATGGAAACACTGGCTTTAATGACAGGGCCAGGAATAGAAAAGCTTTGCTGGGTTCTCTGTTTCAAATTCTTGTATAAATTTGTTGACTTTATAGAAATTATACTGGGGATCAATCCAGGCTCTCCCAGGCAGCACGTAGTCTATTAATTTAATGTCATAGTAAACCAAATCCTAACTCAGAGAGATCATCATCTTAGCAAGTCTATCTCTGCTTTTTATGGAGCTGTTTTTTGCATGCCTGTAGCTCCTGTAATATTTATCTAAGCCTGCCTACTAAAATAATGGGTTTTTTTGTTTGTTGGGTTTCTGTTTGTTTGTTCTTACAGATTTGTTTTAGAAATTAAGGAACAAACACGGTTCAGATAGGCTGTTGCAACAGTGGCTGCAAAGTCAGAGATGTACTTTTCTGGGCTGTCAGGTAGGCAGATAACCATGTGCATATTAACAAATACAATAAAGCTCATTGGCTTTTCAGGAGTTTCCAAATATCTGTCTGAAAGATGTTAATGGGAAAATGAAGGAACAGTAAATTGTAGCTGTAAAACTATTTCAATGGTGATTGTTTTGTATTCTTCCATTTTTTTCTTTTCGATTTCAAGGTGTTTTACATGTCCTGGGTATCTTTTAAAGAAACATGGGGATTTCTGCCAAAGAGCTGAATGGCTGGTATTTTGCCAGAAAGACCTCTGCTTGCCCCCAGGATTGACACTCTGTCCCTCCTGTCTTTGCAGAACTAATTACTTGGAGGAATTAAATTACAGTAACAAATTGGCACCTCCTCGTGATTGGAATCTGTTTGAAGTAGGCCTTTTTGTGACTCATTGTATTTTATAATTCCTTTTAAAATGGCCTATTGAGGAGAGCTCAGTAAGATTCATGCTGGTGGGACAAAGTCTGTGGCACACTGCCATTTTATTTTAAATTGCTCCGAAGAATGGTTGCTCTACTTTGAAAACAGATTCTAAAAACAGCCCAGAAGGGGGATGATGGCTCAGTTTTTATTGATTCAATCTTGTTATCATGCTCAAGTCTAAAGATGGCTTTTCTACTTGCAAGCCTTGCAGACTCCCCCAAGCATCTGAAAGCAAACCTGGCTCCTCTCTTTTGCAGAGCCTGTTAAAACGCCTGGCCCAATTCTGCCTCTGCAGCTCCACTGACTGAGTACACCTCTGATACAAGGGTAGGATTAAAAAGTAACTGCTCCCATGACCCTACCTTTTCATCTGTCTCTGCCTCTAGGAGATTCAAAGAGTTATTTTTCCATACATGGCACAAAGTTTTCACGTATTATTAAAAAAAAAACACAAACAGTGATTCCATTGGAAAATGCCTATTGATGAAACCAAAAACTTCTCAGAGCAGTATGACAATTCTGATTCCAGTTTCCATCATAGAAAGTTTCCCAGGCTCATGATGAAACCAGGTCACAATAAGGAAAAGAATTCAACTCTACAGTTAAGTGTTAATGGCATTTGTGTTAGATAAGCAAAGGCAATTGGGTGTTATCTCAGAAAACTGCACTGCCTATAGTTCTATCTGAAAAAGGAGGAATTGCAAGGCCTAAACACCCCCACTTTTTAGCCTAACACAGTGTTAGCATCTCCGGTGTTAAATGATTCCATCTGTATCAAGAATCTATTATTCTGATAGTAAATAATCTATGATCAAAAAAGATCAAATCAAAGACTATCTCATTCTTGGCAAAACAAGCATTTCACCTTGCCCACGCAAGGATGAGAGAAATGCAAAGCTTTATTGCATGATGTAATCCAAAAGCTCATCTGCCTCTAAAATATTGGTCTTACAGCCATAGGGTTACGAACCGTTACAAAAGTCTGTGCTAAATTTGTGCAGTTTGCCCACTTCAGCAAGCACTTGTCAGACAGGGTCAGTTAATCAAAGAACTCTATACTCCTACTGTTACTCCCCACGTATTGTGATTTGCTCCCTAGATCATTCCACTGCAGCATTACTCCTGGAACAAGGAGATAATTCCAGGTTAACATAGGTAACCCTAATGAAGACACTAAATACAAAATGAGAGAGTAGAAATATAGTTCCTCAAAAATGTTACCACATATTTATGGTTTACGGAGTTGAAGGAGTGTGATAGGTATGATACAACCTTGCTTTAGTAGTTGACAGAAATTTCCTAGGAAAACTGGAGGAGCTCCAATTCTGAAGACAATATTTGGAAACTGAGAAATTCAAATCACTGGTCAGAGCCTTGCAGTGTGGTTAGATTCCTGGCTGAAATCATCCTATTCGTGCTACATGTCCTTTCATAAATTGTTGACCTTCCATGTGATTTAGTTCAGGTTCCATCCAGTAGTTGAGTGGTCTGGGTTCCTCCTGAATCTCTCATCAGATGCTATTGTCTTAGTATATATATATATATATACATTTTCAGAAGTGAAGTAAGTCTAAATTTTCTCCTCTTCCACGGAGTTAGCAAAATGTTATTGATGACTGGTTTAGAAAATCCATAAAATATGCTCTCATCCAATTCTACTATCAAAAAGAATAGAATCGTTCTGTGGTTTAAATCATATATGCCTTTCAGATTACTCTGATTTTCCTCCTAGTTACAGATGGACTGTTCTTACCTTAGCATGGCTGAAAACAACATTGAATAGTAAGGTGGTTTTCTCATGCCATTTAGTATGAAGATAAAAGAAATTTGTGTATTGCCAACTGATACTTTGGCAGTTAAGTCCAAAAAAAAAAAAAAAAAAAGTAAAAAAAAGGACATCTAGAATGCCTGATGACAAGAGGAAATGTCAGTCTTAAAAATAATCATTAAATAATAATACGTAACTAGGAGATGCATTTTGGAGTCACAGACAGTTAAAAAGCAGACATTGCTTTTTAATTATTAGTTTCATTGGAATATCTGCACGAAGAGCAGTACATTAAAAAAAAAAGTAAAAATAAGAACCTTAATGGGAAGAAAAAACCAAAACATCAAATTTGTAACTCTGCTTTTCCACTTTGACGAGAATGCCAGTGAAAAGAATGGAATGATACACATTGTGCTGTAAAATAGCATCCAGTCTGACTTTTTTTTTTTTTTCAGAGTTTCTTGTATGTAAAATACATCCGAGTAAATGTAACTGCAAGGTAAGATGCCTGCAGAAAAGCTTAGAGAAGATTTTGAAGTGGTTGCAATTCAAAGAGAACTGTTAATGCTTTCATACTAGATTAACAAATCTATTGTCTATTACCTCAATGATATGGCATGCTGTGAGGTGACTATGCTCATGCAGTAATGATTAGCTAGTTGGCTAACTTCCAGCCAGTAGGGTTATTAACACTACATTGTGAGGCCTCAATGTAAGGTTGATTTTCTTGTAGTCTATATTGCATGTGCAAAACTTGTATTAATCAATATAATTTATTCCCCAAACAATAAGACACAGTGCGGGTGAGCAGGGAAGGCAGGAAAAGATGTGTTAGTGCAAAAAAAGCAAAAAAATAAAGAAGGTCACATGTTCTGTCTCTAATTAATGTTGAAAGAACATCTTTGAAGGACAGAAGTCCACTGGCTAAAACAGAAGACTGACAAACCAATGGCCTCTACTTTATTAAGAAGCAGGATTGGGATGTAACCTGAGGCAAATCAAGATTTTCTTATTGTGCTCCAAGTTTTACCTGTAAAATAAGGATAACAGCTCTCTCATTAAAGAGTCATTCATGTATTAGATGATTTATTGAGAAAGCTTTATATTAGACAATAGGTGAATTGCAGAATTTAAGATATGATATTAAAATAATATGAACATGTATACCTGAAGCCCAGAATATAGATATATCACTGATGTTCTGGTTACCTTACTTGTTTTTTATTTCCCTTATTTTTGAAATAATAACCTCAGGCATGTACTTCCTGAACTGCTCACCATGCCATAAATCTCAGTGCTAAGTAGTGTCAATGCAGTACCTGATACTATTAACTAAGTTAGAAACTAAGAGCATGCAGAGTCCAAATGGACTATTAATGCTTATAGTCCACCAACCTTTGGACCAACAGAAAATAATTTTGCTTACTTGAACCCATGCTGCTGCTTCTGCTTCTGATATGGTTGCATATTGGAAATCAGAAAATGAAAACCAGTCAGCTTGATGGGTCAAGTCAAAAGAACTGTGCATGGCTACTGGCTTCACGTTCACCTTTATGGACTATCAGCTATCAATTTCTGGCATCAGCCAGCAAGTCTGCAAGCTGAATGTGATATATGCCTCACAGGTGTGTTGTGTGTTGAATGCCTTTAGAGTTCTGGGTTAATGAAAAGTGCTACGCCAAACATTGCTTTGAATGGGCATAAAATCCCTGACCAAAGGGGTCCTGAATCAGCCAGATTTCAATGTGATTTGAAGATTCCTCAATACATTATGCTTTTGTTATTTTTGTTTGTTTGTTTTGTTTTGTTTAGTTTTTGTTTTGTTATATACAGTCATGAACTCTAAACTGCTTCTGTTAGCTCTTATCACTGAGTGGGTAAATTGAGACCACAGTGCTTACTGGTCATGCCACTTGCGCTGGATTATGTGCTAGGGCCAGTTAAGGAAACCATTTCCATGCATGCTTAGCACTAAGCGTATGAATGGAATGATTGACATCTATGCGACTACATAAATATTTTAAAATACTTAAGTAAAGCATTTGCTAACCCACAGGCTTAATCTTTGATTTGACTAAGCAGTTTGCACACACTGCGGCCTTAAATAGAACAATAATTCTACCCTTGTTGGACAAAATATTGCGGTACATGCTTAATTTTAAGCTAGACATATATACCCGCTGCGATCCATGGGACCACTTGTGTGCTTCTGCCTGAAGCTAAGCATATGCTTAATGAACTGCCAAAGTTGGGCCTGACAATAAACAAGGCTGCTGGT
This sequence comes from Psilopsiagon aurifrons, assembly GCA_025447955.1. Taxonomy (NCBI): domain Eukaryota; kingdom Metazoa; phylum Chordata; class Aves; order Psittaciformes; family Psittacidae; genus Psilopsiagon; species Psilopsiagon aurifrons. The sequence goes on from JAOEHY010007852.1 coordinate 33,127, forward strand.
ATCCTGAAGGTTCATCTGCTTCCCTGGTATCTAAACCTTGATGGAAGTGGTTTAAACTGACATGTTTTACTTCTCAGTTGGAGTGGACTGAGGGCATACAACAAGGCCAGTTATAGCCAGTGTTACCATCTGTCTGGGTTTTCCTAGATGTGCTCGTTTTTTCTACCATTTTTGTCTGGTTAGAAGATACATAATTTTTGCAGGACCTAGGCAGAAATATGGCAGCCCTAGGGTAGGGCAGCTTGGTCAGGAAGCCATGACTTGGTGTCAACAAGTTGTAAGTTTGTATTTTGAATTACTCTTAAAGAACTATTTAAAACCTGTTTTAAACTACATGAAAAACACATGAAGGTGTCTTTTCAGAACCAGAGCCTCTTTCGCTCTGTAGAGCCTTGATTAAATCAAAGCAAACTTCTTCTGGACCATGTTGTTTGACAGGTGTTGCAATACTTGTGTTTTTTTTTCCAGTTTCCAATATTAAGGATATGAATGGCATGAATATATGGCTTAAATATACATATTTAAACAAGAAAATATTTAGAAAGATTTGGTTTTTTTTTTCCCCTGAAAGTGTGGAGGGACACCAGCAGTCAGAAAGTAGTCCCTGAAAATATAATTAGCTCTGCTGGCAAATAAAAAAGGCTTTGTTACTCTGCCACACAACTTATCTAATAAATGTTTACATGCCCCTAAAGCTGAATTACTAGTAAAGCCAATAAGTTTGAAAATACAGAGATTATTATAGTATGCTTCTTCACACTTTTCATACCATGTAGATAACGTGAGGCTGGTGTATGAGGATGGATATAAGTGATATGGTTTCCATGAATATACATTTACTTTGTCATATGCATATAATATATGAAATGAAATAACAGATACAAAATGAAAAAAATGAGGAAAATAAAAGAAATAGTATTGAGGGAATGAAAAGAGAAGAAAAGTGGATTAATGATGACAAAAAAGTAGAGAATAGAGTTGGGAAAAGAAAAAGGAATGACTGAAAACTAACCATAAACTAGTTATTAGAAATACATTAGAAATAAAAAGAAGTCAGAGCTTAACATAAGGAATAAGTAGGCACAAATTCTAAAATGTGACAGATAATAAGGAAAAAAAAAAAAATAAAAGAAAACCCAAAGGAAATTAAAACTAGAGATATGGCAACAATAGAAATGAAAAGTTTAAAAATTTGTACATTAGCAAATACTTGGCTATTAGCAACTGTTTAAAATTTTTATCGATTTAAAGCATTATCAACAGAAGTTGTAAATTCTGAGGGAGCATCATGCTTTGTTGGATACTATAATAATGAAGGGCATATATTTGAGGTGATTACGTCTTTAATTAAATGGGATTATTCCTGAGTTAGTTAAACTTCAGTTCTCTTGGTTAGCCCTGTGAGAACTGCATTTGCCGTTTTCTGCTCACAAGATGATAAGAAAGCAAGTGCCAATAAAACTAAAACGGAAACATGTGGAACTGGTGAAGACTGGAAAAAAGTGTCAATTCCTAGATACTGGAAAACAGACGACATGTGGAAGAATTTACCATGGGAGCTAATGGATTCTCCATGAGTTCAAAAGTTGCAATTCAATGGATGCCTTTACAAAAGGCATAATTTATTCACAAAATATGAATCTGAGGAAGAAATTTAGACTTTTCTTCTTTTTTTTTTTTCCTCCATGGGAAGGTTGGCAACCACAACTATTGTGAAGTGAAATACTCTGCTGCTGCTCCTCCAGAATAGGTCCTTGCATTGACATACTGTTGCAGTGATGTGGTTTGAATGTCAGGACGGAGTAACAGTGTAGGCAAGAGCTCCTGTCAAATAGTTAAATCCCCAATGGCTATTCCTGCCTGTTTCTATTGCTAGGCATGTGGTAGCGAATGGCAGCAGTGGAGCCTAACTCCAAGATATGAGAAGAAACACCTCAATTGTCTCCAATTATATTTCTTTGTAATCATTTTTATCTACTTGGAAATTGCTCAGATAACAGAAGAAGCAGCTTTTCTTGTCTCTGAATCAGGGACTGCAGTGATAAGAAGAGGGGGAATGAGTTTAAACTTTAACAAGGAAATTCAGGTTGGATATAAGGAAGAAGTTATTTACTGTGAGAGTGGTGAAGCTCTGAAACAGGTTGCCCAAAGAAGAGGCAAATATTCCATCCCTGGCAGCGTTCAAGGCCAGGCTGGACAGAACCTTGAGTGACATGGTCTAGTGTGAGGCATCCCTACACATGGCAGAGCGGCTGGAATCAGATGTTCGTAAGGTCCTTTCCAACCCAAATGATTCTATGATTCCACGATTCTATGACAGGAACATCACAGAGTTCACCAGGGACAGTGCAAAGTCCTGCACCTGGGGAGGAAGAGCCCCAGGAACCAGAACAGGCTGGGGGTCACCCAACTAGAAAAGAGTTTCGCAGAAAAGACCTTGGAGATCCTGGTGGACACCAAGTTGAATGAAAGCCAGCAATATATCCACAGATCAATGTGTAGCAAAAGTGGCTGATGACATCCCGGGCTGCATTAGAAGACTTTTATCAGCTCATCATGGGATGTGACTGTTCTGTCAAATCATCTTCATGTAAATTTGGATTAAAACAATAACGGAAAAACATTTTGTTGCTGACTCAGTTTTGAAGAATTTGGTTTTGCATGTGACACCACTAAAGATTTTCAAGTAAACTGGAGAAGGCGAGGGGAAAACTAAGGTAGTGAAATGCAGCAGTATTATACAAAAGCTTGATCACAGGCCCTACCCATTAACAGTCTCAGTTAATTTTAGTTTTGTTCTGTGTTGTTCTGTCTCATATTTCTGGGTTGTCTGCTTGAGAGGTCTGGATTCTTTTCAGACTACTCCCCACCTCCTCACATGCTGCAGTTGAACCCCTTTGTCCTGCAGAAGTAACCTGCCCCCAGAGATGGGAGGTGATACCTGTAGGACTCCTCAGGTAAGGGAGATACATCCTTTCTACACTAGGCACTCTCCCCACTCCCTGCACTGCTATGAGATATCTCACCTGATAACACTGAATTATCACCCTGCAATTCCTCACACTTTGCAGTTTACTCCTTCCAAACACTGCACTTGCAGATGGTAAGCATCTCTCCTTCTCCTTTTCAGTCATCATCTGGCCATGCCACAGCACACATAGTTCTTTTTAATCTTTCCCCATAATTAAATGAGGAGCGAGTTTAAAAGGAGCTGTAATAAAATCTCTTCTCATGAAATTAAATATAAAAATAGTTGCTTCTTTGTATGTATTGTGAGCCTTTAACAGATATCAGAGCCATTTCAGTAAGGACTTCAAACAAATGTGCCTTCATGCAGTGGTGCAGTTGCTGCTGGGGAGGAAGAGATCTATTCTGCCTGCTGCAGTGGGTTTTCTCTTTCATGGCTGTTTTTCGTACCTGCAAAACAATTTGTGGACTCTTTAAACAGATAAGTGGGGGGAGGAGGGAGAAAGGGTTGATAGGTCTACATTAGCTCATTAAAAACTAAAAAACCATTTCTATTTTACATAATTTAACATGGCAAACTATTAAAAAAAAATAAGGTGAAAACTGCCACCTCTAGGCATGCGTTTAAAACATCCTCATTTAGATGCTAATTTTGATTCCTAGTGTATGGCTGGTTAAAAAAAAAGCCATTAACAAAGGGACAGATTACTTAAAAGGCATTATTAGGCAAATATGTATGAGTTTTCTGATACCAAGTGGCCCTTTTATGACTGAATACAGCTGCTAAGTAGAGTGACATGGAGATATTTGTTTTAAAAAGAGAGAAAAAAACCCCCATCCGATTAAAAAAAAACACACAAACCAAAAAACAATAATTATATAGAGTGTAAATCACACAGGTGAAAAAAAAAAAAAACCTAAAAAGAAAAAAAAAAAAAAGAGAAGCTTTAAAAGGCAAGTAATGCTTTCTCCTTTAAATATTTAGAAAATGTGTCGCTCTGCAGGTGATGCATATTACTAGCTGAATTCTAGGATGTACCTAACATTTAGGTAATAGTGAAACAAATGTTAAAATGTTGCTATCTAATTCTAATCATATATCCTGTTTTGTGTGTTAGTGAACTAGCACTGACAGGAAAGTAAAATGAGGAAAATAGCAGCAATATGAGAGGAAAGTGCATTCTTTCCAGCTGAGACTGAACTCATGACTGGCAAAAATAAGGTTATAATGACATTAAAATGAAAACTGTTCAGACAGAAAAGATATAAGTAAATGTACTCTGCTGTATAAATTAAATGAGTAATAGAGGATGGGCAGATGGTTGCTTAACTGCATCACAGTAAAAGAACAGTGAGTAGGTCTTCACTGAGAGTTCTCTTTCTGAACCTAAATAAAATATTCCTTAACAGGCAAAAGGCTAAGGGAATTTCTAACCCCGAAAAGAAGAAATGACTTTGAAAAGCAGAGCTAATTTTAACTCTGTCTTGGTTGTCAGGGTATCCAAATAATTTTTGTGTTCTCTGTAAATTACCCAGTTAAAACTAAGGTGCCTAAGCCAGAAAGAGCTGATCGTTCAGATCAGTGCAGCTCCCAGCAGCCACAGAAAAGGTATTTCTGCTCTGTAAAGTCCAATAGTGTTCTTCACAAGTCCTCTTGGTAACCACAGAGCAGTTTGGATTTGTTAGCGTTAGCATGTTTAGACTATATAATGAAACGTGTATTAGAAATGAGAGGAGCTCTCTCCCTCCCTCCCTCTCTCCCTAAGATCCTTTCTTTTACCTGCAACATTAAAACTTGCAAAAGCAGGTTTTGTTTACACCACAGTTCAAGGAATTACACCAGCGAAAACTTATGGTGAGAACCCAGCTTACCAGCACTGCTTGTTAGCTGAAGCAGGAGAGAAAACTAAACTCTTGTTATGAAAATGGGCTATTACATGAATGTATAAGAAGAATGGAATATCATCTGTCTTCATGTGTTGAGCTTTTATATTTCTTTTCACTAACAGAGTAGGAAAATTGCAAGTAGTTAGTTACGAATGTTGTAGTTCTTTAAAATGCATCAAGACAATCATTATAAATAGAGCTACATACATTATCATATTTTAATTACTTTATTCTCTTTTGGAGCCTAAATAAACAGGTAAATGAAGAGTGACCTTTTAAGTCTTACCCCAAGTTAGCACCAAAATACCTATTTGACTGAAACCAATGATTTTATTAAGTGTTTTGTATTTGATATTTTTACAGCTTAGCATAATTATCTCAAAATTATTACATATGTTTACTTCTTCTTTAAGTATTTTAGAATGAAACAAAAATACATTGAGATTTCAAGAAAAGCAAAAGTAGACTGACCTAAACTAAGGGTAATTCATGAATAGCCATCCCAATAGTGCTGCTTTGGGTACTTGGTAAATGAAATTGAAAAGTGAGTTAACAACAGATGTAAAACATTTTCCTAGAACAGCTGTAATGTGGAAGTGGAAATCATTTGGAAATATCCCACACAGCTGACTCCTGGCTTGAGGCTGAGTTGAGGTAAGGTTGGAAGAGCTTATGCTGCCATTTTTAGTGTTCAGTGTATATTAGCTTTCTGTTGCAAGTCAATTAATTGCCAGGTAGCTGAAAGTTGCTCAGTTTAATGTACAGTTTATTGTTCTGCTTCAGGTATTTTTAAAACTGAAAGAGCTATATGAAGTGTACTACTATTCTACAACATCTTTGTCTACCAAAATGGGTGAATGAGTAGCCTGTATGAACTATTCCTAGGCAGATGTAGAATGTGAGACCTGAATATTGAAACATGGTAAGTGAATGTAACCTGTGGGCTATAAAACAAAAGTGAAAAGCACTTTTTAGTGAAGAAGAAGTGTGCAACAGGGGAACAAGCAGGATGAGTAGAAATAAGTAAGGTGTATGAAAAGAAGAGGTTTAACTTCAGAAGGAGGAATATGTGACTTTGCTTTGCATCACAATGTCTGGAGAGAAATAAGTAAATACTCTTGTATTTCTGTGAAGTTATTTCTCACATCCCACTGAATGGGAATGGGTAATGAGTGTTTCAGACAGTCAGACAATCACAATGTTGAGCGCAGAGGAAGGAGGAGGGTTTGATACTGCAATTGAAAGAAGGACGGTCATTTAGTAATAACATATTCCATGCAATTTTCTCTCAATCTTTGGGTTTTGAGCACTCTTTAGGAAGGGACAGACAAAAAACCTCCAAAACCAGAGAAGTTTATGTTTAGTGGTAGCCTATTAGGAAGAACCTGCTGAATCTATGATTGCTGCAGATGGGCAGCTTATTTGGCCTCTACATTTTGTGTGAAGCTAGAGAAAAACATCAGCATCAAATCAAAGAGACTAAGTATATGCTATTTTAGGACATATAAAGGAATTATAGAAGCGTGTGCTTGCCATCCCAGCAATCCAAGATTTACCATTGCTCTTAATATTGGTTAAAACGTCAGTGGCCTCTTTCCTTTTTCTTTTTTTTTCTTTCCCTAGCTCTCTATTTGCATATGCAGATACCCACTCTGCTGTAGGACAATGGGAGGGCTCAGGAATAAGCTTCTTTTCAAGCTTCTTTTTTGTAGGTCCTTCTCCTTTTTTAAGAAGTGAATTGGATAAAGTTGTGATTTTATGGCCTGCACCATGTGGTTTAGAAGGTGAGATGGGCATTTGGAGGGTTGCCTTTTTGTTTCTTTTTGCTTTGTTTTTTTTGTTTGGAGTGCTTTTCCAAAAAAAATTATGAATAATATATTGCTGAAGCAATAGAAATTATTCAGCTTGGATCTCTTTTATTTCCTGGTTGATATGACATTACCAAAATAATCCAGTCCTCTGGACTATGGACAATAGAAAGTATATTTTCTATGCTTGAGTTTTGAGCGATGAGGGTAAAAGAAGCAACAACTTGGCTGAGACACTATGAAATAAAGATGACTTAAACAAGAGGAGTGAAAATTAAATTTTATCAAAGCTGCCATTTCTGCCAAGTGTTTGTTGCACTGGTTTGCGATGAAATATTTAGTAATTCTGCTTCCTTTCAGACTGCAGTTTTTATTTCACCTCTCAAACAAGGAGCAAGTCCTGAACAGGGGGTCATTAATTTTCCCCTTCAGTCACCACCTCCTTAGAGCCACTAGAGTTAATAAGGCTGCATATTAATCAGGGCCTTGTGTCCTCTTTGTAGGAGAAAGGCAGGAAGGAGGGGGTCTCTGAATTTATGCCATTAACTTTAGGTGACAAATAAAGGCTGTTCTTCCTGCTGGGCTGTCACTTAGGATGCCTGGTTACAGCTGCACAGCTGATATGTTGTATTTTTATGTGGTGGTAAAGATGAAGAAGGGTTAAGGCAGGAGGCACTGAGCACAGTGTAGAGTTGAACACAGGGAATATGTTCCTTGCCTGGAACCAGCCTGGAAATGTCATTTATCCATGTTGTGCAATAAACTGCTCTCACACAGGCATCTCAAAAGCCTAACCAGAAGCACCTCTGTGCTTGAAACAAAGGCTAAGTTTTTCAAGTGTGGATAATTTAGACTTCGAATCCCTGTAACAGTCACAGAGATTCACCTGCTGTCCTCCAAATGTCAAAGAATCCTTTAAAACTAACGTATAAAACTAAACTGTGACACAATACTGTGACCATCCTTGGAGATGCTCCTGAGAAGCTGTTGTCATCACTTCCTGTGCCATAATACACCAATCCTACAGAGCTGTGTCAAGCGAGCAGGAGTGCAGCCATACTTTGTCCTTGGGTTTGTCCTTTTGAATATGACAGACTCACCCGCTGTCCTGATAAAAGCACATGTACTTGTAGAAGTGACAAGTGAAAGAAAAGGGTTGGGAAATTGTGCCTGCAGACAGGTAACTGCTACCTCCTCACACTTTCCTTCCTTCAGACGTCCAAACTTTAAACTAACTATTGAAGTGGTGTCTTTGATTTCTCATGTCAAATGGTCTCATATTTTTTCTAGAACTGGAGAGAATGAAAGGAATTGCACATAGCTGAGCTGGGGAACGTGCAGTTTCCTCTACTGTTACTTAAAGAAGGCAGACAGTTAGTAACTAAAAATAAGGCTGCTGGTGTAGTCACAACACAGCCGACCTGACTGAAAAAAGCGCTAATAATATTTTTCTTTTTAAACACATGAATAATGCCATCCACTTCAGTCCTGACTGTAGTCAGTGGTGTTACTTGTGCTAAGGTTAGGTAAAACTTAATTGGGGCTACTTTTGCAGGAGATATGAATGCTTAATTAGGAAAAAAAAAAAAAAGAGAGAGAAAAATGCAGTGTCCTTACTGAAGTGCAAGACAAAATCCTTTTACATTACTAATTTATTTACATTTAATTATTTTTCTTCAATAATTGCCTGAAGGGGAAGTTAGAATTCTCTCGCTTTGGAAACGGAAAGCTAATACATTACTAAAGCTATGATTAACAGTGCTGCTAAGAATAACAAAATGATGAGTATTTTCCTAATTTCTATTTTGTAATTTCCTAGAAATTTCTAAGGTTTAAATTTCAAAATGAAGATGTAATTTTCAGATTCATTTTATACAGGGTTATGTACCTTTAATTTTAGTCTTTGCTCCCAAAAATGGAAGAGAAAGGAATGTCAGCTTTCAGAGGTGCAGTGGGATAAAAAGACCAGATCTTCATCTTTAATAGCTTTTCATGATTGGCTGACATGTTTTGACTGAACTGGAATAGGGCAACTTTTCTTCATGCTGTGAAATCTCATTATATGGGTTTCATTGTGATTGTTACATAGGATAAGTCTTTATTTTCCTAATGATTTATTTCCCTGTAATACATTTCACATAGGAAAATAATATTTCATATCAACAGAGGTTGAGATTGTGTGGTTGAAAAATTCTGTATTTTCTTGAATCCTCATGAGTATTTAACAATGAGCATTTTCATCCACATGCATTTGATTTTTTCTAGTATAGCTAGGTAAGCCTATAGCTCTAAAACGTTGGTGGTTCCTAATTCCAGGCTCCCTAAGGTAACTTGAAATCCAGTTGACTTAAAGGATGAAGAAAAAGCTATTTAAATACAATAAAACTGCTTTAATTTGTCTGTTAGTTTACATTTTGTATTAGAGACCATTTAAAATATACTTAAGTGGAATGTTCTTTCAATAAAGTTCACACTTCCTGTGACTGCAGGAATTAATCTTTTATTCCACAGAAAAATTGATCCCCATTTATTTTTATCTCTGCTCTTTGTTTCTCTCCTGGGAATTTTCAAAAAATTTTTTTTGTGAAGGCAATGACATGAGGTTCATACTGGCATTGTGTCTTTCTTATCCCTGGATGATAAAGTCAGGCAAGCAGAGAATGGTAACATTTAATAATACCTCCTGCTATTGCTACAAAGATAGGCTGGTAGATGAAAAGAAGAAAATACTGATAATTCTCGGATTTGCAAATAGTGAGAGTGGAGCAAAACCTGAGACTGCCACTCGTCATGCTGACTGTTTCCATATGCTCTCCCATTTCTCTGCCTTTATCTAGTTATTGTCTCATGGCTTACTCTGCAAGATTTTTGGGAAAGGGATATTTTTAGTTGAAATAGGTGGTGACTTGTTCTGTAAGTGGGAGCCTAAGCGCCGCTTCAGTTCAAGTGTATAGTGATAGTGAAGGAAGTACAAAACTTTGACCAGTTTTTTTGCCTCAAATGAATGTGAATATTAATCAGTTCAACCTTTTTGATATTTAGGCAGTTTCGAAATCTGTTTTTATCGAATAGTTTTAGTTTTGCTCACATATATGCTCCCAATTAAAGAGAAGGTCTCCTGCTGTTGATAAAGCTTTGAAGCTTTTTGATAGTTAGTTAAATATGTTAATTATTTTTGAAGTGATTTCACGTGATTAGGGCTGTGAGTGGCTGTAATGTATCAGGGCAACAGCTAATTCTGTTGTGCTTTAGAAACGAGGGTAAGTGTCTTTGATTTATCAATAATTTCAGAATTGTTGTTGTTGTTTTTTAATTTCCTATCTCCTTTTGTTGGGAGTCCTTGATGAACTCGGAGTCAGTACTCCTTGCTGTTGGAGGATGATTAACTAGCAGTATTGTTTAAATAGCTCCACATTTATTTGCAGATGGGGTTAGCGTGAATTTCAGATTCTGGAAGTTTCTGGGTATGGGTATGAAGCAGTACTAATGACATGGCTACAGCCCCCTCAGCCTCTTCTTCCCTGTGAATCTACACCCAAAAGTGTTAATAACTTCTTGTCTTTGGTTTATAATGATTAGAGAAATAGAGTAAGAGGATGAGGGAAAGGTGGTTTAATAGATGACCAGTGTCTGGTTTTCAATCCCACCATTCAACAGTAAATGCTTCACGGAGGGAAAAAGCCAGAGGGAGAGAGCAAAGGAGAAGAAGAAAAGAAATTACAAAGGAAGAGAAATCAGGGTGGAGTAAGAGAACAGCAAGTGGGAGCAAGTCTGAAGTGTGGAAAGAGTGGCTATCATGGTGTCTGCCCCATCAGCAATGGGTGTGGGACAAAACAGCTGCAACAATAGCACACTATTTTGTTAGGGCTTGGTTCTGTCACAGACAAGATTTCTAGAAAAGCATTTCACCTATGGCTGTATGAATGCCTAAAAAAATAATTTCACTACAGAAAGCCACTGAACAGAATATATAAATTCAGATACAACAAAACACTTGTGGTATGTTTAGCTTTAATGACATAAGCGTTCCCAGCTGCTGTGACTAATAATGTTTTGGGTGTCTGAGTTGTTCCAAAAAATGCGAAAAATGGTTTGGGAATTATCAATAATATTTATGTCATAAACTAATAATTTTTTCTGTTGACATTTTTATGATGTAAAAATATATTTGAAAGGACTTTCCAAATACAAAATTTTATAACTAGGAAAAGTAAAGAATATACTTTGGAACAAAATTTTCACCATTTTTTCTGATTCTTGCCACTTTCTCCTTGCCTTACTGTCCAATTTATCCTATAGCAGTTTGGTGATGCTGGTATGGAGTCACAAAATACTTTCAACTTCAGTACATTTTCCTGAAAAGACTCTAACTTTTTTTTTAATTACTAATTTAAGTGTTGAATAGATGCTTAAGAATTGGATTTAAGGCAAAAGAGAGCATTTAATGGTGAGTAATAAAGTTAACAATGCAGATCAACAGGGATGGGGCAGCTTATCTCCAGCTGCTAATAAAATGTGTCTGCTGCCCTACACAATAATACAGACAGCATACGGAACAAATAATTAATAGATAACTCCTTTAAAATATGTTCTAGAGAGTTCTAAAATGCTTTCCAGCTCTTTCTTTTGCACTCCTATGGCTTGTAATGTCAGTATTTCTTAATTCAGTAATAGATGTCCATCTTTAGAGGGTTAGGAAGCAGTGAAAACTACAGCTGAGACATTTTAAAGACCTTAAGAAACACCTATTTTATAAACATCAAATGTTTCAGTTTTAATGTCCAGGATCATGGATAATAACCTTGGGCTAGAAATGGAGTGCCTTGTAACAACAGAAAATGTAAGTCTTTCAGTTTTAGCCTCAAGGAGCCTCATGGTTCATGAGATAAAATACTCTTAAATCCTTCTTAGACTTGATGTTATTTGTGCTGAGCTTTGGGACAGTATGACTCCTGTGATGAAACTCTGTGTTTGGAAAAGGGTACCATTTTTACCAGTGCATTTTCAAATCTTCTTAAAGGTTTGGATGGGACTGAGTTGTCCTGGAAAGAGATGGATTAGTGGGCAGAGTGAAGGAGAGGCATGATTAATGCAGCTGCATTAAAAGATGTATGATAAATGCAATTTGTCACATGGCTATCACCATCACATATGTGCTGTATAATTTAATATTAAATAATAGTAGGAGGTTTGTTACCAAATGGTAGGAGCACCTGTGAGAGAGAGGGTGATTGAGGGGCTAGAGTTAGTAGTGATGTATTCATCGATAAGAGAGTAAAGGATTATAATTGTAAAGGGGCTACTGGGTGATGCAGAGTAATCAAATATTGCTTCTTTTATTAACGTGATTTATTGCTTTTTCCTGAAATTAAAGCTGCTCAAGGCATTTTGTGCTTAGGAACCAATTTTTGGAAAGGACTTATCCAGTTTTAAGAAGGAAAGACATGTAGGGATGAATAACCCTACTCTACATAATTGTTCATACTCCTGTTATGTCCCAAAATTTCACATGAGAAAGTAATAAAATAACAGGAGAATTATATTTTAGTGCCTGAGCCTATCCTTTACTTTAGTAATAAAATACCTGGACATGGATTTGTGGGATGTTACTGAAAATAAGTACTCCCTTTAAAGCTATAATTTTTGACCAACCACTTGCCTGTCTGAGCTTGTGTTTAATTATTTCTTATGCAACTAGATGCAAGTATTTTGCTTTGTAAAAGCATTATTCAGACAAAGCTTCAGTGTTCCTTTGTTCATATTGTTAGGCTTTCTAGTCAAAGTCAAGGCATATATTTCTGTTTTCATTGAGAGGTAAATGCTTTATTTAGTCCAGAGTGCAGCCTGGTATCATTGTGTTGGGATCTTGAAAGTGTAACAGATAATAATCCTTAGTAGCTTTATAAGAGAATGATAAGGATGCCCTATTTCACCTTCCTTTTTATTGGGGTAACTTTCTTTTGCAGGGCAACACCTAGGAGGGGGAATACCACAGGCTTCCTGGGAGAGGTCCAGTGGTTATTGTCCTTCCTTTAGAGGAGAGCATGGAGCCACCAGCTTACAACCCACTGGTCCTGGAGATCATTTTGCAGCAAGGTGTCTGACAGCACACCCCCCCCCCGTCACAGCCTGGGGAAGCAACTTCTGTGACAGCCAGGATGCAGAAGATGAGTGTGGTAGCACAGGATAGAGCAGTTCTGAGAGGCGCATGGGTTTGCTGAAAGGGAAATGCTGTCCTCATGCAGCTGCTGGAGTGCCTGATTTGAGTAATCCAGTGCGAGAGGAAAAGGTGGAACAGTTTTATGGCAGGGTGTTTCCTCCCTCCTGTGGTTTCTGTGTGGAAAAACTCAATAGAAATATGACACAGGCACAAGGAAAGACTTAGCTGGTGCAAGGAGTGAAAGTTCTTTGCCTTTTACTATCCACAGTGAATGATCTGATATTTCAAGAAAGGAAAATTTCCACTGGCTTTTGACATCCCTAAAGGAATCATTAGTATATTTTAGAATCCAGGCACTCAAAACTCAAAACAATGAGGTAGCTGCAAGCAACCTGGCAGTGGTCTCTAGTAAAAGGGAGAGCGATAACAATCAAACACTGCAGAAAAAGTGGACTATGCCTGAACCTGTACATAGGTCCTGCTATATGAACTCACATGGCCATACCTGGGAGTCTTGGATATGCTCCTTGCACCGAATCTTTATTAAGAACAGTAAGTGTTGAGAAAATCTTAATCGCATATAGTTTCTTATGGGTGCAGCTTAGTGAGGAATGCAAATAACTTTCAAAATCATCTTGCAATACACTTTACAAGGTTTAAAGTGATGAAGAAAAGCCCTGGTAGCCTTATTCAATCAGACTGATGTTGAACTTCTCAAAATTCTGCACCTTCTTTCATTTACAGGGCTCTTATTCAGGATTTGGGTGCATGCCAAAGGTTAGTTCTGAAAGGAGAAGAAATCTGGGCAGGCCACTAAGTACTGTGATCATCTTCTCCTAGGGAGCCATCCTTATGTCCCCCTTTCTCTAAGCTGCTTTTTTAGCCTTTGGGTAAGATCTAGTCCCATCTGTCCTTCCTGAAACACACACCTACTTCTTCAACCATGCCTTGGAATTCCTTTTCCCCTTCTGTAAGAAAATCCATGTTTACAAAATATTTATGGTCCTATGGAGACAGCTTGTAATCTTTTGTTTGGCATTTTCATTTCTATATTTATTGTTCAGAAATATTTATAGAATGCTCCTAAGTGGTATGACCAAGTTTGATTTTAAATAAACTTGAAGCTTATTACTGTCCGTTTTTAAAATTATATATATAGCAATTGTTATTGTACCAACCACAATAGTGAAGTGGTGGATAAGCATAAAAAAGAATAGACACAAGCAGTGCTTAAATATGGCAAAATATAACTGGAGGTCTTAAACCCCAGCATAATCAGTATCCATCATTTTGCTATTACCTTAAGAATGAATAGTTTTTGCAGAACATTAACCTACAATACACAAGTCATGCTTTCTCTAGGTTGCAGGCAAGTGAGATGCCACAGAAGTGACAAGGCAATGTTGCTCTGTAGTACCAGTAATATTTGTGCTTAAACAGCACTTAGAAATAGATAATCAATGCTTAGAAATAAGTTTAGTCTAACATGAGTACCTGAAATTATGGCTAGATACAATGTCTTCCATCTATTTCAATGTCTTTCAGGAGAATTGCCACCATTCCATGTGCCAGTGCAGAAAAACAGAAATTGCAGCTCAACTTCAGTAACTATTTTAAAAGGCAATCAGAGATAATAAAAAAATCACCATCTCTTTTGGTAATGTAGGATGGATGATATAAAAATTAGAAATAGTAACAAATTTCATGGAGAATTTCAGAGATTTATAATGACATTGATAGTCTTGGGTGGAAATAGGTATCAAATATTAATTTACAAAAATAGTCCTTAAGAAAGAAAGAAAATTAAATATTTGTTGTTTAATGGCAAACTGAAACATTAGAATCATCTTATTCACTGTTTACCTGGATGAATTCTCCATTTCAGCTCTTGCCACAAATAAATGTGAACAAGTTGCCATTCAACCTGTTTAGAGAATGAAAAATAAATTTAAAAATTAAACTATCTCTCTTTACTTGGTCCAAACATGAGTCTACAGAATTTGGAAGGCTTTGGAATGCAATTACAGAAAGATGAAGTTACAATATTAACAAGAGCGTGAAACTTGCCAGTTGTTTTGTGACATGACTGTTTGTATTTTTATTGTAAGGCAGAGAGAAAGCGAGCCCTCCACTTAAGTGAAAATAGTAAGCCAAGGGAATTCTGTTACTACTTTTTAAAGCACAGAAATCACAGCTTCAGGTATCAGAAGTGCTAACATGATATGCCATTCCAGCACTTTGAGCCCTAAAAAGAAATACTTTTTACACTTAATAATCTGAATCTTGTTTTATTTGTTTTTTAAACTGGATCACTCCACTAAAGTTAAATTTATCATGTTATTTATTGGAAACTTAGCTTGTAAAATCTGGCATTTTCATGTTTTTAAGGGAGAATGAAAATATGCGTTTCTTAACTTCTGTGCTGTTTTATTATGTCTAGGTGTCATCCATCAAGTACTTCTTCAAGACATGGTCATACAAACACCAAATGTATGAACAAAAGAGATGACAGTAAAAGGAAACATATTTAATATATTATGAATTACTTTTTTTTTATTTTCCAATCCCAAGTAAAAGTTTTATGTTGATATATACTCTCTACTTTGGACTTGAAGGGTTCTTGTCAGATTCTAGCTGTGCTTTCAGAAAATGTATATTAACGTTCATTAATAAAATGTAAAGGAACAAATTCTTAAGGCAAATGCTGTCCTTGGAAGAAAGAAATTATTAAATCAAACGGCATATTTGTGCACAGTGCAAGGACATTGACACACCTACTAAATTATGCCTTGCATTTTTTTCCCAAATTTCTGTTGTTTGGAGGTCAAGCTTTGTGTGATGTGCACATGGCTTTTACAAAGTTTTCTTTACATGGTCCCTTTCCCATAAGGTGAGGTTGAAATGTTTTCTGTATGCTAGGTGCCCTAGCCTAGGATGGAAAGACAGAATGGGTCCCTGTTCTTCTCTTCACTGGAGACTGACAGCGCTGTTATATAAAACATTTTTTCTTCCTCGTAGAAGTCCAGAGGCAGATGAGAGATGCTCTGTCAGGAGTCATCCTGAGCAGTGTGTACCAAGAGTAAACACCTCAAGGGAAGGTTAAAAGAACAGCAGGCAAGGTGCCTGTGTATATCTGTGACTAGTCCTTATGAAGAGGACCAAGGGGTCTACACAGTATCAGAAGGAAGAGTAATTTTTGCCAGGTTTGTTTTGGGGCAGAATATCAGTGCTTCTCTCAGGATCTCTGAGCTTTGTCACTGAGGTGGGCTGCTGACAAACTCTGTATCATACACAACCCTGCTCCCACCAACTCTGGAGGTCCCAGCATTTGTCAGAAAGTTTACTGAATATCAGTGTAGCAAAGAGATGTGGATGTTTCACCCCCATTTTAATCTCTGCTTCAACCAGCAGTTAAAATCCCTGTCTTTCATTGGAGTTGTCTTGTAGCTCAAATGGTGGAGACTTACCTTCCTTTCTGTATGGATGCTCAGGGGTTTCCAGTTACAGGCAAACACAGGTTATCACCATATGATGTTTTCAAATTTTCTCATATATGCAAGGAGTGATGGCAGAAGTACTTGTGTTGACAGACTAGGACTGTATCTACACAGAACATATGGATTCTTTTTGATTTTATGAATTTTTTATTACTCTGTCATATATTTTCTAGCAAAGCCTGCTAACATACCTCTTAATCTTGCCTAGAAGTAGCTGCATGTCAATATAGGACAGGGTTGTAATTTTGGATGAAATGAAGGGCTGGTGTCTGAGAGAACTTGTTTACTTCTTCCGAGTATCACATTTGGTCTATTAATGGTCTTATATGTTCCATAAAACTTGTTTACATATGAACTTGGACAACCATTGCTACAAAAATGCTTTGACTAAAAGATTATTAACACTAAGTGACTCAGTCCAGTAGAACAATGAGTGCATTGCTATGGAGTGGCCAAGAAAAGAGAAACTACTGCTTCCTGGTTATTAACAAAGATTAATTTAAGAGAATGGAAAAATCCTTGGCAGAAAAAGAGTGACAAAGACAAATGAATTGGTCCCTGTACGTGAAAACAGACCAGCTGCCAGGACAAGGGAAGCTTTTGGGTCCTTTCCTGCCCAAGGCTGAGAGACTGAAGCAGACCTGGCCAAGGCCAAACCCCAGATGCAAGGAGAGAGCTGCGGGAAGAAGCTGGAATTGCTGAAAACGCTGGACAAACTCAGCAGGTTTCCACTAGGGGAACAGGAGAGATTTCTGCAGAGAATTTGCTATAGCTTGGGACACACATCCCTCAAAAGCAGAAGAGGGACACTGCCTGTTTGTGAACTGGGAGAGTTTAGCCAGGCATATATATGGGCTATGTTGTAGTATTTGCTCTCAGATCTGGAACACAGACCTTGGCTTCTTTCATTTGTTAGTAGCTTTTAAGAACCCTTTACTAGTTAGGTTTATCAACTGGAACTGCCCCCTTCTCTTCCACCCCC
The DNA here is from genome assembly GCA_025447955.1 of Psilopsiagon aurifrons. Lineage (NCBI taxonomy): Eukaryota > Metazoa > Chordata > Aves > Psittaciformes > Psittacidae > Psilopsiagon > Psilopsiagon aurifrons. Next base: position 50,428 of record JAOEHY010007852.1, read on the forward strand.
TCCTCCCTCTCACCCCTATATTTACCAGAAAGCTGCAGTATCTAAAGAAGAATTAATTTTAACTTGGCTGGAATACATAAAGCTGTATTTATGGTTTAAAAATGTGTAAAGACCACTTATACATAATGAACATTATGATGGAAAAGGTGTCTGGGAACTTCCAAGCCAGAGGTATGAGTCACATCTGTACTTGAAAGGGGTCATCAGATGGTTTTGAAATGAAATTTCACTTGTAAGTGTGAAGATTCTTTTCTTTGTTCCCTTGTGCATGGCATGCTGTCCAAAAAGTTGATTATATATTTAAAAAACGTTATTTTATCTTCAACAAAGAAAGAGCTAATTTCATATTGCAAGTGGAACCCACTGAGGGTTTTCAGCATTTGTAGTGTCAGCCTTGGCATCTCTACAGAGCTGTAATGCTGTGTACATGGACATCTCTCTCATTACATGTACATGTAATGTACATGGATATCTCTCTGAAAACCTGACTTTCAGGTCTTTGATTTTTGTACAGCCTAACAATTTCTAATCTTGTCAGAGAGAAGATGAGATCTATATCAAAAAAATGGTTTTTTTTTTCTCTGTTTCTGGGTTTATTCTGGTTTCAGCTCAGGAGAAAGCAGGAACTTAGGGATTTACAGACCACCAAGGTTTTGTGCTGTCTTGCTTGTGGTTTTATGGATCCTATTTTCTGTATGGGTATTTGATTAAAAAGGTAATCCCTTCAGAACATAAAGCAGAACAATAAATGGCTGCTTGTTTATGGGCAGCCATGGTCAGTGGCATATAGAACAAGGAGGGGAGCTAAGAAGGAATCCCTCTCATGCTTAAGTGATTCTATATTCCTGATATATTGTGTGTGATGCAGGTGGGAGAGGAGTGGACCTGAAGGGATTTATTTATCCTGCAGAATTTAGTGTAATTCCCTTTAGCATCAGTGGAGCCTGTCTTAGCAGAGGAAAGAGTTGACTTAATTTGTAATTAAAAGGTTACTCAAATGTAAGGGTGGAAAATAATAAATGAATAATTGAAAAATAATTAATGTTCCCCAGTTATAAAAGGAATAGGTCTAGATATGTACAATGCATTGTTTGAAGGCTTGCCTTGAATAGAATTTCTCCTATACATGTGAAACCTGTATGTGTTGGAGATGAAGTAAAACCTAGAGGATCCTGTCAGAATCCTGTTACACTGACAGAAGGGATGTCCCCATCATATATTCATTCATTCTTCCCTTCACCCATTCACTGTTTCTAACAATGGTTGTTTCTGACAATTATGTTAGCTGCTGGACTTCCAGGCAGAGCTGAGGAATTAATGTTCAATTAGTCTTTAATTTTCCAGTCATGAAGGTAGATAACTGACAGGATAAAAACTTTTCCCAGGAGTTTATTTTTCCAACTTTTATTCTTAATTCCTTTAACCAATGCTGTAAATGTATCATCTACAAACTTGATAGGCTGGAGAGGCACCTATTGTATGAGGAAACTATTTGTATATCTTAAGTGGTGCTTGACATGGTAAGAACAGTTTATCTTTGATTTCTGCTATGAGAAATGGTCCTTGTTATATGAATGACTATACAAACAGCCTAACATGATTTTGTCAAGCTGCAGGAAGGTGCTATTTTTTTCTTTTCTAGATTGCTGTCTGCTTTTAAATCGTCCATTTAATGAAAGACTGTTAGCAACAAAACTTGACAGTGTATTAAGCATTTACAACAATCTAGATTTACAGTTTAAATGAAGTGACTATGTCACTCACAAAAAGTACCTTTGTTTAGAAAAGCAGGTTTTCACCATGTTTCATAAAATACTGTGCTGTTAATAAAATGGCTTCATTTTACAATGTACTTGGTTAGGCACAATAGTAACACAGAGACGGTTTAGATTTATTTTCTAGATGGATGGATGATTTCTCTTTAAAAGACGACATTGAAATGGTCACCACGTAAGTTAAAAAATGAAGTAGCAAAACACAGCCCCCCTTTCTGAAGGATTATCTGCCCAGGTCAAAATATAAACAATGAAAAAGTGAAGGGGCTTTGTTATGCATGAGGCCTGTTGGCCATTTCAGACCAGTCCTCTGTGTCACCGAAGCGAGTTGATGACAGATGGTGAGACTGCCCTTGCGCATTTTTCACCTTAACGTGACAGGCTATATGGAAATGTCCTGTGATCTCTGGGGGTTCTCCAAATGTCCCTTGGTAATCCACACAAATGGGAATAATTTTTAACTTGGAGCCTGAAGCAGTTTTTTAGATTCATTTTTATGTAGAAAGTCTTTATACTATTTTTCAGGAACTGTAAACAATGGATGAATACAATGGATTTCATGTTGCATTTATAACTAACCTTCAGTTGTTTAGTGAAGGCAGTTTATAAAATAATCCCACAATGGAAGAAGAACTCTGAAAAATCTCAAGAAAGAAAGACATTAATGAAAAAGAAACCTGGAACACTTTGTAGTCTGTATTCAGGAAATATATCCTGGTTGCCCTTGGCACCTCAACCAATTTTGATCAAGTATTTTTATATTCTGCTAGCTGCATGCAAAAGATAGAATTCTTCAATTTTGCATTAGTTTTCCTTTCAAAAGGAAATTGTCATCTATGAACCCAGGACCAAACACTGTTCCACTTCACTTTTGACTGACTATGTCAGTAGGAATACTTGATGTATAAAATTCAGTCCTTTACAAACCTGACTGCTGTTCTTGGGGCTGACGTCACCATACATCAGAGTCTGAAGCAGCTCAGCCTCCAGAAAGGAAGACAAAATTCAGGCAACCTCTCCAACCACAAGCAAAATCCCCAGATCTTCATCCAGAGCCTGTTTTATGTGATATCAGCCTTGTTCTTACTCAGTCCTTAGCAAACCAACATTTCGGAGAAGTGCAAGTGTTTGGTGGGAGCTGAGATGGGACCCTGGGGAGGGCTGAGTACCTCTGTTGCTCTGGAAACTGTGGTATGGAAAAACTGTATCTTGTCTACATGGTAAACTGGATTAAAAAGGACAAAAGTTTGGGTTGTGGTAAGGGCTGGGCTGAGGGAAGAGTTGCTGGATACCATTATCTCCAATCCTCAGAGCTTTGCTTTGCCTATAACTGGAGTGGGTATCACAGGCTTTGATGGCACAGGGCCATCAAATGGCTGGTGGAATAAACATGCAGACAAAAATCAAAATACAGGGATAGAATACTTCTTGCCTTGATTTGACCTCAGGTTTGAATCCAACTTAACAATATTCAGGGACTGATGCTGTGCGTTCTTCATTTTTCCTTGAGGCTGCTTCGAGTAGCCACTAGTTATATTTGGACAAAGGCCTTGAAGACTTTTTTGCACAGACCTTCTATTTTTAAGTACAAAGTGTCATAATGATTGCAGTTTAAATTTTAGGCTTTGTACAGTATTCTAAGCTCAAGTTTTCATTCTGCTTCACTTTGTACTTAAGTTATACTAATTAGTAATTGAAAGGTAGTCTAAGAAAAAAGCTAAAGATCAAGAACTGAGACTCTTTGGTGCTCTGTTGATGACTGAACTGTACCAACTTCATATAATCATGTTACTCTACCTGAGTTTTTGGGGGTATATTCAGACTTTGAATTGAATGATAACTTTCAGTTCTTTGTGACTTTGTCAACTGGGCTATGTCGGTTTTAGATACCAGACTCATTTATGTGCTATGTAATTTTGCCAGTTTTAACCTCCAAATTGGATATAGACCTTTCTTTAACTCTCTTAGAGATAAATATAGATTTCTAGTTTACAGATGCAGATTCAGTAGAAAATAAGTTCTGGGATTTTCAGGACACATTTTATCAGATTTTGTATACAGAGTTGATATCTGTTCAGAAATACAGTATGCGAGAGAACTGTGCTTATTTTTTTATTTTGGGAGGGAAAAAAAGTTTGTTTTGACATTTTTTCCAGCCTAGATTTTAATGGGAAAAAGTTTGCTGTCATTTCTTCATTGTCAACATCAGGTACTGTAATTTGCTCATGTAATAGATTGTGCCCCAAAGGTATATTGCCAACCTACAGAGTGATTTCATAACGAAAGAATCAATAGCTCATTATTTTTGGACTCAGAATAGTTTGCATGTTGCTTTAGAGATTTCATGACATTTAGGAGATTATTTGCAAATTAAAACAATCTTTGGATCAATCCATTAAATTGTCAGTTAATCTACTTAAATTACACTTTCTTTTAAGCTCTATGTAAAAATAATATTTTCCTTCCACCAAAAAAAACACAGAGTAGAAGTTTGAACTGGTTATCTAACTGGATGATGATGTTATCTTCTGAGTAGTTGTTCTGTTACATCTCTCTATCAAGTACCAACAGCAAAAAAGTAGTAGGTATTAAAACTCCTCTAAATTTATTTGTCTGACAATCCAAACACATGGTGCTGCAAGTGGACCTACCCTTGAATCATATTTCTCTAACCTCTTTTACACAAGTTTGTGGCTTGAATTAGCTCTCTCCAGATTTTTTTTCAGGAGGTATACAGCGCAGAAGTTAATAAGTTCATAAGTCACTGAGAGAAGGAATGTGACTTTTGAGTTAAATTTTTGAGAGAAAGTTACAAAAGTAATATTTTCAACATCACTTTTTTGTGTTTAGTTATTTCTGAACTATTAAATATGTGCCTGTGAAAAGGCCACCTTGTCCAGCCCATCCTTCCTTCCATTTCCCTCTGCAGACTGCCTGACTTGAAGAATAGGGATTGAAATTTATGATGGGTCTCCAGTTAAGCAGTGACTAAAGCTCCTTTTTGCACAAGGAGATTGCTGTTCTTATGCCAGCCTCCCCTAATGCCACATTTTTATGGCAAGGAATTCTTTTACCCAGCATACAGCCACAGCTACACTCCCAGAATGCTCACCTCCTGGGTAGGCTTGTCTCTTTAGGAAGTGGAATAGCAGCAGCAGAGCTGCCTCTGCTTTTCTGATTGTTGTATTACCCCTTAACTGGTCAGCAAAGGAGTTGTTCTGCATCCCTGGTCCTCTCCCCTGTTGCCCCTCTCTCTACATCCTTCTGAGTCCCCACTCTGACAGCCATTTGATGTGATGCCCTGGGACCTTCCTCAGCCCTCCTGGCAACACACATCCTGAATTCAGTCCTCTGCCCTTGCACAGAAGGGAGCAGACAGATTTTCTCCAGATGAGGTTACTTTCTTTATTAGACTGCAGATTTTGTAACAATGCATAAACCAGGGGGGTACAGATAGCTACAATTGCTCATCTTTCTATTGTTCCAGCATCTTTGGGCAACAGCTGGGAAAATACACCAAAGAGCAAGTGCTGGAAAGACTTTTAGCACAGATTTCCCTCTTGTTTTAAACCTCCATCACTACAAGTTTCAGTGGCCTTAATTTGTGTGGAAAGCAAACCTTGAATTAGTAAGTGAACTTTTTTTCCTTCTTTTGCCCAGGGAAGCTGTGGTTGTTCCCCCCCTGGCAGTGTTCAAGTCCAAGTTGGGTGGGGCATTGAGCAATCTGGTCTAGTGGAAGGTGTTCCTGTCCATAGCAGGTGGGTTGGAATTAGATGATTTTTAAGGTCCCTTCCAATCCAAACCATTCTATGAAACCCATTTATTTTTTTGTTCAGAAACCAGTTTTAGAACATGCATATGGTGATGCTGCTGCTGGGGGTGGGGGTGGGGTGTGTCTGCCTGATTGATCTGCAAAAAAGACAGAAAACCCTGCGCTAACCAGCATCACCTAACTGAACACTACAGAATGCTTTTAGCCTGTACAGGACTGATCCATTGAGTAAAAAATAATGGCCTGAGTGTGCCAATGAGTAAGAAGAAATAAGAAATACATCACAAAATATCCCAATGACACATGGATTGTTTGAACAGAATAAAAAGCTACATTTGCTTGGTATTTTTACTAGACTTCTTTACCTTATGTTCATATGCATTGCCATTTATTTATGGCTGTTTTGCTAGTTACAGTAATCTAAGTGTGTGATGCCGGAGACAATACCATGGCTATGTGCATGTTCATGGAAAAACTTCTGCAATTTGACTTGATCTCTGTTGAGCAACAAGCTTGATCAATTTAATCAGAAAGCTTTTCTTGTGCTTCAGTTTTCACACTTACTGTATTTTCTATCAGTAGGGTAAAGCTTGTTTTCTTCAAGGACTGAAACTGCTCAAATGCACTGCTATGTCCTAGATAACTTCTGATTACCTATGCTTGAAATGCAAATTAGATTTAGTTCACAAGAATGCTCAGTACCACAAAGGCGCTATAAATGCAGTCATCTTCCTCCTATTTGCCCAAATGCAAATAATTATGACATATAGTAACAAAAGCAAGACTTCTGGACAAAAGCTAACATTTTGTCCTCCAAAGTCTGAGTGACTTGAAAGATGTCATTGTGTTACTCTTTGAATGTATCTTGTTAAGTTGGTGTACTGGGGTCTGTGTTTATCCCACTAAATTTCCAGTACTTAAAACTGCCACATTATTTTAAGAATTTTGTTTGAAATAATTACTGATTTATTCAGAGTTGAAAACATCTTCAAATGGGTTTGTGATAAGCACAAGAGGGAATAAAAATATATGAGTTTTGCTATTAATATTATTTATTATTTGTAGTATTTGTATTTGGTGATTCACTAATGTGCTAGGAGGTATATAAACAAAGAAATTAAGCAGCCAAAGAATTTGTAACATTCTCATTCCTCCCTTGCTGATACCCGTATAACTTTCTGGAATGAGTTTGTTAGATGGAATCACTACCAAAAAGTCACTTTTCCAAAATTGAAGGCCTGCAGTTTTTCTGGAGGTTTTAAAAATCTTAATTTTCCTATTTGGGCTATGAACATGTTCATTTTTAAAGGGGAGAGTGTGATCAAAATTAAATGCTTAAGACTTGACTGTCTTGAATATTAAAACAGGGGGACTGATCTTCTGAACCATCCTGCTTTCACAACCTCTGTGCTGCTGCTCCCTTACATGACAGCCATGAATTTGTCTAATACCAACTGGACATCTCAAGAGGTAAAAGCAGCAGCCCTTCAGCTTGACTGAAGTTTGGGAATGAAGATTTCAGGAGGCTTCAGGTTTTTTTGGCCTAATGTCAACACAACAGTTGTAAGACACTAAGTACAAGGTTACTCTGGTGCTTGACCAGATAATTTTTTCCTTGTTATTACTCTTTGTTTCCACTGTGCTCTTCTTGAGGTAAAGGAAGAAAAGGGGTGTCTGCTCTAACAGCATACCCATGCAACCATCTCTGCTGATTTAACTCAAATGCGATGTAATTTTCACTTTTGAATTCAGGCAGAATAGTAACGCAGGAAAGGGAAGGGGTTCCTTGTCACAGAATCACAGAATAATTGGGGTTGTAATGGACCTCTAAAGATCATCTAGTTCCACCCCCACGCCATGGGCAGAGTCACTTTCTATTAAAACCTGTTGCTCAAAGCCCCATCCAATCTGACCTGGGGCATTTCCAGGGATGAGGCAGCAACTAATTCTCTGTGTAACCTATTTGAGTGCCTCACCACCCTCATCATAGAATATTTCTTCCTGATGTCCAATCTAAACCTACCCTATTTCAGTTTAAAAATGTCGTCCCTTGTCTTGTCATTACAGCCCTTAGTAAAAAGTCCCTCTCCATCTTTCTTATAAAACCCCCTTATGTATTGAAAGGCCACAGTAATGTGCCCCTGAAGCCTTCTGTTCTCCAGACTAAACGACCCCACCTCTGTCTATCTGTCTTCATAGGAGAGGTGTTCCAGCTCTCTGATCATTTTTGTGACCTTCCTCTGAACTCACTTTAACAGGTCCACATCTTTCTTATACTGGGGGCCCCAGAGTTGAACACAGTATTCCAGGTAGAGTCTCATGGGTAGAGGGGAAGAATCACCTCCCTTGACCTGCTGGCCATGTTTCCTTTTATGTAACTCAGTATATAGCTGGCTTTTGGGCTGCAAGTGTGCATTGCCAGCTCAGGTCCAGTTTTCAATTCATCCGGGTCCTGAATCCTTTTTCACAGGGCTGGTCTCAGCCTATTCACTCCCTAGTCTGTACTGAGGATTGCCTGACCTAGGTGCAGGGCCTTGCACTTGGCATTGCTGAACTTCATGAAGTTTATATCTGGAAAACTCAATCATCAGTGACCTTCACTTGTTCTGAAACACAGCTGAAGAGCTGAGTTCATTGTAGCCTGCCAGGATTGCCCATATTCCTTCTTTGCATAAAGTATTTCTCAGCGTCTTTCAAAACCCAGGTGATCTGAGTGTCAGAGTGGCAGTGTAAGTAAATTACTGCCTGATGCTCAAAGGATGCAACCAGAAAAGTGGTGCATGCATCCCTTCTTAAAGGGAGAGCAGAAGAGGCTGCCCGGGCTGAACTCTCACTGCAAAACTCTCACAGAATCAGAGAATAGTAGCATGACTTGAGTTGGAAGGGAACTTAAAGATCATCTAGTTCCACCCCCCTGTCATAGGCAGGGACACCTTCCACTAGACCAGGTTGCTCAAAGCTCCATCCAACATGGCCTTGAACACTGCCAGGGATGGGGCATCTCCAGATTCCCTGGGCAACCTGTTCTAGTGTCTCACCTTCACAGTGAAGATTTTCTTCCTGATACGTAATCTAAATCTTTCCTCTTTCAGTTTAAAACTATTCCCCTGTCACTACCTGCCCTTGTAAAAAGTCCTTCTCCAGATTTCATGTAGGCCGCCCCTCAAGTATTGGAAGCCTGCTCTGAGGTCTCCCTGGAGCCTTCTCTTCACAAGCTGGGCAAATCTAACTGTCTTAGCCTGTCTTCAAAAGAGAGCTGCTGCAGACCTCTGATCACCTTCATGGCCCTCCTCTAGACTTGCAGGTCCACTTCCCTTTGTATTTGCTTTTTAAATGAAGTATGCTTATTCCTAGAACTTCTTTTTGCAGAGAAAATAGCAGAACAATGTAGTTTTGGGGAGAAGGAGGTGGGAAGGGCAATCAGGATCCCTACCTTGACAGTAGATCTAGGTGCTTTCATTATCTTCTGATGAAAGCCTTTCCTTTTCTCCTGCTACTCTTTTGCTTCTGAAGCCTCCATGTAACATGGTATGGGATGACATGGTTGTGCCCTGAAGGAAGTGTAGGCTTCCAAAAGCCAATTGGTTTGTGTGCAGTGTTGTGCAGGTGTTCTTAGGATGTTTCTGGTTCTGGAGCTAGTTCGGTAAATTTAGCTAATTTGGAGCTAGCTAGTTTGAAACAACCTAGTTTGAAGCTAGTTTTGGTGGAAGCAAGGACAGGCAGCCTGGGAAGAATACAGTGATATGTCCTGGGTTCAGCGGTAGCAGTCATTTTTCTCCTTCTTAGTAGCTGGTGCAGTGCTGTGTTTTTGACTTTCAGCCTGGGGACACTGCTGATAACACTGATGTTTTTAGTTACTGCTTAGAATGTTTTGGTTTGAACAAGGACTTTCTGAGTCTCATACTCTGCCAGGGAGGAGGGAAAGTTGGAAGGAAACAGAGACAGGACACCTGACCCAAACTGACCAAAGAGGTACTCCATACCACAGCACATCATGTCTGGGATGTAAAATGGAGGGCAGGGACCTGGAAGAGTGGGTGTTCGCTGCTGAGTCGGGCTTGATATCTGGTGGTGAGCAGTTGTATTCTCTTTCCTTGCATTTTTCTTTTCATTATTATTATTGGTGGTAGCAGTAGCGATTTCTGTTATACCTTAGTTACTAAACTGTTCTTATCTCAACCTGTGGGAGTTGCATTCTTTCAATTCTCTTCCCCATCCCCCAGGGGCTGGGTGAAGTGTGTGTGTGTGGGGGCTGTGAGTGAGTAAACTGCATGAGAGGCTTAAATCACAACAGGATGTTGTCTGGGAAGCTAGGGACCAGGTTAGGAAAGCTAAGGCCCAGACAGGATTAAGCTTGGCTAGAGATGTGAAAAATAACAGGAAGGGATTCTATAGGTACACTGCAAATAAAAGACAGACTAGGAACAACATGGGCCCTCTCCAGAAGCTA